>WNWK01005337.1:0-122647 GCA_009830355.1 Cherax destructor
TCAGGTTTCCCGAATTTCAAACTTTTTTTGTCATGTAATTCCTGTCCCAACTTAAATATAATTATATTTATTCTTTCTTTCTATCCTCTTGTTTCATCAAGCTAAATTGTCTGGTCTCTTTCAAAGTACTTTTTCCCTGAGCTCGGAAATAATCTCACAGCAATCTGCAACTATCTCTAGTTTCAGGATATGAATCGCAGGTGCAGTGTCAGTGCTCGTGCTGCAAACTGTATCAACGATGGGACTGTAACATGACAAATGGGGGGTTAAGAATTATTTTTGATGAGGTTACAAAAAACTGTACTTAAGTTTTATAGTCGCACCTATACTTTAGGTCTTTTATTGATGTGTCCTGAACATAGGCGTTTTCCTTGTGCGATGCAACTAGGTAAGTACAATTATGGTCACTGTCTCTATTACGATTAGTAAACAGAGGATCAAGCCTCCATTACTCCTCTGGCCTACTGACTCCTCACAAACTTAGCACTTCATCTAAATATTAGAATAAATTAATTCTTGGGCAATGTTTTCAGTCTCTACTTTCTATCCATTACACAGTTTCCGGTCTAATTTCTTTAGTCCCACTTGCTTGTGAGTCCCTCTTACGGTAAGTATTAATTCTAAGGACGGAAGGATTTTCTACAGGGTGGGGTTAAGCATGGGCGATTGTATTATTATTATTATTATTATTATTATTATTATTATTATCATCATCATACATTCATGCCGTTGTAGATGAATGGTTCAGAGAACCGACGAGTTGGTAAATTAGACACATATGCAACACTTGGGTATCTTTATTGAGGAAACTTTTCGCCACACAGTGGCTTCATCAGTCCATACAAAGAAAACTCGTTAAGAACAGGAGGAGATTGAGGTGGTCAGTCCTTCAACCTTGAGTCGATGTTGACAGTCCATCAATCTTGAAAAGAATACAGCATATGTGCGAAGGAGCTTATATACTGTAGGCAGGAGAGGTGCAGCGTCGTAGGGTGTCACATTTGACCAATGTGGAAGTAGGTATTCTTTTCAAGATTGATGGACTGACAACATCGAGTCAAGGTTGAGGGACTGACCACCTCAAACTCCTCCTGTTCTTCACGATTCTCCTTTGTATGGACTGATGAAGCCACTGTGTGGCAAACGTTCCCTCAATAAAGTTTCCAAGTGTTGCATATGTTCTAATTTACCATTCATGCCGTTTATTTAATCATGCGGGGCGCTAAACCAATATAGGGTCATACAGTTTTTTAAAATGGGAGGAAATGATATGGCTAGCTTAAATTCTTTGCATCAAGAGCCATTTGCTTGAAATAAATAGTATAAAATACCGACACAATGGAAAAATAAACACAAATGCAGTATAATGTGATCCTATATTGACAACGTTTCGCCCACACAGTGGGCTTTATCAAGTCACAAACAGATCTGTTTGTGACTTGATAATGCTCACTGTTTGTGATAAAGCTCACTGTGTTTATTTTTCCAGCTTTTTGCTAAAATCAGAACACTCTGGGTATAACAATGTGTGGTGCCTTGGGCCTGATTAAGGGGCGGGCCAGCCTGGTAGTTTCTCGGGGCGTTGGACTTTGAGACGCGCCACAATTATCGCTGACATAAATGATAAATGAAAATAAAGAGACATACAATCTACTTTTACACTTAATGGTAAATCAGTTTGATCTGTTTTTACGATAGAAGTGTTTCAGCTTCCAGCTGTATCTCGTGTTCCTGTTGCCCATCAATCATACAGTCTATCCCCCTTCACCCTTTCAGTTCCTCTCAGTATTTTGTAATTGTTATCATATCACCGCTAATCCTTCTGTCTTCCAGTGTCATCAGGGTGAGTTCCCTTAATCTCTCCTCAGAGGATACCCCTGAGCTCCTGTACGAGCCTCGTTACAAACCTTTGCACTTTCAACAATTTCTTGACATGATTGACCATTTGTGGGTTCCATATTGGTGCTGCGTACTCCAGTACGTGCCTAACGTACACGGTAAAGAGCGTCCTGAATGACTTCTTTACTTATATTTATAAAAAAAACTAGTCTTAGATTTGCAAGACGTGCATTTTCTGCAGTGTTTGTGTGTGTGTGTGTGTGTGTGTGTGTGTGTGTGTGAAAGAGAGAGAATGTACTCACCTACATGTGGTCGTAGGGGTCGATCCACAGCGCCTGTGTGTGTGTGTGATTGTGAGTGATTATGTGCATGGGTGAGCGACTGTGTGTGCAAGAACGTGTGTATGTGACTGTGTATCTGTGTGTGTCTCAGAAAAGGATAATAAGCGTCAATTATTGTATATCAACTTTTATCTAAGGATTCATCTCAGAATCTTTCTAAATTCTCCCCAGATATATCTATTTCCCTCCCCGTTTTTATTTCCACTTCAATTTCCTCCTCAAGTTCCATTACAGTTTCAATCTCAATATCCGTCACTGTTATCGATGCCATCCTTGTATATATACATATATCTTCATTTTTTTGAGTCCGAGTTTTTACATGAACAACATATTCTATTTCCTTCTCTATCTCCACTTTTTGCAATATTGCAAAATTTTAAAACATTTTCCAACATTCCTTTTTCATACATATATTCAGCCACACACACATACACACACACACACATACACCACTACTTTTCACACAACCGACACACACACATACACACACACACACATACATACACACACACACACATGCATACACACACACACATACATTCACACACACACATACACACACACACACAAAACAAACACACACACACTCACAAAACCAACACACACACTCACAAAACCAACACACACAAACACACACAAAACTAACACACACACAAACACAATACTAACACACACACACACACACACAAAACTAACGCACACACACACACACAAAACACAACACACACACACACACATTGTAGAGCTACAGGTGGAGAGGGGAAACAGTACCGATATAGACAAACCAGACTTTAAAAGAGGAAACTACACGGGCTTGAGGAATTTCCTGCAGGACATCCAGTGGGAAAGGGAAATGGAAGGACTGACAATAAATGAAATGATGGAATACGTAGGGGCAAAGTGCAAGGAGGCAGAGGAACGGTTTATACCCAGAGGCAAATGTTTAAATGGGAAGGCCAGAAAAAAGCCCCCGGTTTACCCAAAGGTGCAGGGAGGCAAAGAATCAGAGTATCAGAGAATGGAAACGGTACAGAAGGCAAAGAACCCAAGTAAACAAAGAATTAGTAGGAGAGCTAGAAACGAGTATGCACCCAAATACGGAGGGGGGCCCAGAAACAGTACGAAAACGACATAGCATCGAAAGTTAAGCCCGACCCGAAACTGATGTTCAGTCACATCAGAAGGAAGACAACAGTCAAGGACCAGGTGATAAGGCTGAGGGAGAGAAGATGGGGAACTCACAAGTAATGATCAAGAGGTATGTGAGGAGCTCAACTTGAGGTTTAAAGAAGTATTCACAATGAAGGAAGGCAGCTGGGTAGACAGGACATGGTTTCGTCCCAACAAGGGATGTACCAAGTGCTAGAGGGCTTACACACAACTGAGGAGGAAGTGAAGCAGTTACTCAGTGACCTCGATACCTCAAAGGCGATGGGTCCGGACAATATCTCCCGTGGGTTCTTCGGGAAGGAGCTGAGGTACTGAGTGTGCCCACCACAATTTTCAACACATCCCTTGAAACTGGGCAGCTACCTGAGGTATGGAAGAAGGCCAACGTAGTCCCCACTTTTAAAAAAGGAGACAGAAAAAAGGCACTAAACTATAGGGCCGGTGTCACTTACATGTATAGTGTGCAAAGTCCTGGAGAAAATCATCAGGAAAGAATATTGAACGATTCCTTGTTTAGGTAACGGAACGCTAATCTTAGGTTTGCCAGTCGCCCATATGCTGCCGCAGTTATCTGGTGATTGTGTGTCTCCAGAGACGTGCTTGGCGTTATACTCACCCCAAGGTCTTTCTCCTTTGCCGAGGTTTGTAGCCTTTGTCCACCTAGCCTGTACTCTGTCAGCGGTTTTCTTTGCCCTTCTCCGATCTTCATGAATTTGCATTTGGTGGGATTGAATTCGAGAAGCCAGTTGCTAGACCAGATGTCAAGCTTGTCCAGGTCTGTTTGAAGTCCTGCTTGGTCCTCTTCCCATGTGATTCTCCTCATTAATTTCACATCATCTGCGAACAGAGACACTTCTGAGTCTATCCCATCCGTCATGTCGTTTACATATACAAAGAATAACACTGGTCCTAGGACTGACCCCTGTGGTACGCCACTCGTCACAGGCGCCCACTGTGATACCTCATTACGCACCATGATCCGTTGTTGCCTCCCTGTGAGGTATTCCCTGATCCATTCCAATGCCCTTCCTGTTATACATGCTTGTTCTTCCAACTTCTTTACTAATCTCATGTGATGAACTGTGTCGAAGGCCTTCCTGCAGTCCAGGAAAATGCAATCAACCCACCCTTCTCTCTCTTGCCTTACCTCTGTTACTTTATCATAGAACTCTAGGAGGTTTGTTACACAGGATTTGCCTTCCCGGAATCCGTGCTGTCTGGTGTTTATTATCCTGTTCAGCTCGAGGTGCTCCACCATTCTTTTCCTGATGATTTTCTCCAGGACTTTGCACACTATACTTGTAAGTGACACCGGTCTATAGTTTAGTGCCTCTTTTCTGTCTCCTTTTTTAAAGATGGGGACTACATTGGCCTTCTTCCATACCTCAGGTATCTGCCCATTTTCAAGAGATGTGTTGAATATTATGGTAAGTGGCACACTCAGTACCTCAGCTCCTTCCCGAAGAACCCACGGGGAGATATTGTCTGGACCCATCGCCTTTGAGGTATCAAGGCCACTGAGTAACTGCTTCACCTCCTCCTCAGTTGTGTGTATGCCCTCTAGCACCTGATACATCCCTTGTTGGTGATGCACCCCGTCCTGTCTACCCATCTGCCTTCCTTCCTCCACTGTGAATACTTCCTTAAACCTCAAGTTGAGCTCCTCACATACCTCTTGATCATTGCTTGTGAGTTCCCCATCTTCTCTCCTCAGCCTTATCACCTGGTCTTTAACTGTTGTCTTCCTTCTGATGTGACTGTACATCAGCTTCGGGTCGGACTTAACTTTCGATGCTATGTCGTTTTCGTACTGTTTCTGGGCCTCCCTCCGTACCTGTGCATACTCGTTTCTAGCTCTTCTACTACTCTCTTTGTTTACTTGGGTTCTTTGCCTTCTGTACCTTTTCCATTCTCTGACACTCTGAGTCTTTGCCTCCCTGCACCTTTGGGTAAACCATGTGTGTGTGTGTGTGTGGGTGTGTGTGTGTGTGTGTGTATGTATGTGTGTATATGTGTGTGTGTGTCATAGCTCCTGGCCCCGCTTCTTCACTGGCTGCTACTGGGTCACACTCCCTGCTCCATGAGCTTTATCATACCTCTCCTTAAATCTATGTATGGAACCTGCCTCCACTACATCGCTTCCCAAGCTATTCCACTTCCCGACTACTCTGTGACTGAAGAAATACTTCCTAACATCCCTGTGATTCATCTAAGTCTTCAACTTCCAACTGTGTCCCCTTGTTGCTGTGTCCCATCTTTGGAACATTCTGTCTCTGTCAACCTTGTCAATTCCACTCAGTATTTTATATGTCGTTATCATGTCCCCCCTATCTCTCCTGTCCTCCAGTGTCGTCAGGTCGATTTCCCTTAACCTCTCCTCGTAGGACATACCCCTTAGCTCCGGGACTAGTCTTGTTGCAAACCTTTGCACTTTATCTAGCTTCTTTACGTGCTTGGATAAATGTGGGTTCCAAACTGGTGCTGCATACTCCAGTATGGGCCTAACGTACACAGTGTACAGGGTCCTGAACGATTCTTTATTAAGATGTCGGAATGCTGTTCTTAGGTTTGCTAGGCGCCCGTATGCTGCAGCAGTTATTTGGTTGATGTGTGCCTCAGGAGATGTGCCTGGTGTTATACTCACCCCAAGATCTTTTTCCTTGATTGAGGTTTGTAGTCTCTGGCCCCCTAGACTGTACTCCGTCTGCGGTCTTCTTTGCCCTTCCCCAATTCTCATGACTTTGCACTTGGTTGGGTTGAACTCCAGGAGCCAATTGCTGGACCAGGCTTGTAGCCTGTCCAGATCCCTTTGTAGTTCTGCCTGGTCCTCTTCCGATTGAATTCTTCTCATCAACTTCACATCATCTGCAAACAGGGACACTTCGGAGTCTATTCCTTCGGTCATGTCGTTCACAAACACCAGAAACAGCACCGGTCCTAGGACTGACCCCTGTGGAACCCCACTCGTCACCGGCGCCCACTCTGACACCTCGCCACGTACCATGACTCGCTGCTGTCTTCCTGACAGGTATTCCCTGATCCATTGTAGTGCCTTCCCTGTTATCCCTGCCTGGTCCTCCAGCTTCTGCACTAATCTCTTGTGTGGGACTGTGTCAAACGCCTTCTTAGAGTCCAAGAATATGCAATCTACCCACCCCTCTCTCTCTTGTCTTACTGCTGTCACCCTGTCATAGAACTCCAGTAGGTTTGTGACACAGGATTTCCCGTCCCTGAAACCGTGTTGGCCGTCGTTGATAAACTTATTCCTTTCTAGGTGCTCCACCACTCTTCTCCTGATAATCTTCTCCATGACCTTGCATACTATACATGTCAGTGACACTGGTCTGTAGTTTAGTGCTACGTTTCTGTCTCCTTTTTTAAAAATTGGAACTACATTTGCTGTCTTCCATACCTCTGGTAGTTGCCCTGTTTCGATAGACGTGTTGAAGATTGTTGTTAGGGGTACACATAGCTCCTCTGCTCCCTCTCTCAGGACCCATGGAGAAATGTTGTCCGGCCCCATCGCTTTTGAGGTATCTAGCTCGCTTAGTAGCCTCTTCACTTCCTCCTCAGTTGTGTGTATCGTGTCCAGCACCTGATGGTGTACCCTACCTCTCCTCCTTTCTGGAGGCCCTTCTATTTCCTCTGTGAACACATCTTTGAATCTCATGTTGAGCTCCTCACACACTTCGTGGTCATTTCTTGTGACCTCCCTCCTTCCTTCCTCAGCCTGATCACCTGGTCCTTGACTGTTGTTCTCCTCCTGATGTGGCTGTACAACAGCTTTGGGTCAGATTTTGCTTTCGCTGCTATGTCATTTTCGTATTGTCTTTGGGCTTCCCTTCTTACCTGTGCATATTCATTTCTGGCTCAACGACTGCTCTCCTTATTCTCCTGGGTCCTTTGCCTTCTATACTTCTTCCATTCCCTGGCACACTTGGTTTTGGCTTCCTGCACCTTTGGGTGAACCATGGGCTCATCCTGGCTTTTCGCTTTTCCTGTTACCCTTGGGTATAAACCTCCCTCAGCTTCCGTGCAAATTGTTGTCATATATTCCATGATCTCGTTTACCGACTTCCTGCCAGCTCTCTGTCCCACTGAACTCCGTGCAGGAAGTTCTTCATGCCCACGTAGTCACCTTTCTTGTAGTTTGGCTTCATTTGTGCAGCCCTTCCTGCTTCCCCCTCCACTTGTAACTCTACTATGTAGTCGAAGCTTAGAACCATATGATCACTGGCCCCAAGGTGGCTTTCATGTGTGATGTCCTCAATGTCTGCGCTACTCAGGGTGAATACTAGGTCCAGTCTCGCTGGTTCGTCCTCCCTCTCTCTCTGGTATTGTCCCTACATGTTGGTACATGAGATTTTCCAGTACCACCTCCATCATTTTAGCCCTCCATGTTTCTTGGCCCCCATGTGGTTCTAAGTTCTCCCAATCGATTTCCTTATGGTTGAAGTCACCCATGATCAGTAGCTTCGCCCTGCTCACATGAGCCCTTCTGGCCAATTCGGCCAGTGTGTCAACCATCGCTCCATTACTCTCATCATACTCTTGCCTTGGTCTCCTGCTGTTCTGTGGTGGGTTATACTTCACTGCAATTATCACCTTTGGACCTACGGACTGAAGTGTTCCTATTATACAATCTCCTGCTTCTCCTCTGTCCCCTCTCTACAGCTCATCAAAATCCCATCTGTTTTTGATCAGCAGTGCCACTCCTCCACCCTTTCTGTTCCCTCTGTCTTTCCTCAGGATCTGGTATCCCGTTGGAAAGATGGCATTTGTTATCATCCCTGTGAGCTTTGTTTCAGTGAGGGCTATGATGTCCGGTGATGCCTCTTTGATTCTTTCATGCCACTCCTCCCACTTATTCGTTATTCCATCTGCGTTTGTGTACCATACATTCAGTTTCCTCTCCAACACTGTATTTCGGGGGGTCTGTGGGGGTGGGGGCCCTGGCGGTGTGCTGGGGGATTCTACTATTGTGTGTGTGTGTGTGTGTGTGTGTGTGTGTGTGTGTGTGTGTACTCACCTAGTTGTGGTTTCAGGGGTCGATTCATAGCTCCTGGCCCCGCCTCTTCACTGGCCGCTACTGGGTCACTCTCCCCGCGCCATGAGCTTTATCATACCTCTTCTTAAAGCTATGAATGGATCCTGCCTCCACTACATCGCTTCCCAAACTATTCCACTTCCTGACCACTCTGTGACTGAAGAAATACTTCCTAACATCCCTGTGATTCATCTGAGTCTTCAACTTCCAACTGTGTCCCTTTGTTGCTGTGTCTCATCTCTGGAACATTCTGTCTCTGTCCACCTTGTCAATCCCTCTCAGTATTTTATATGTCGTTATCATGTCCCTCCTATCTCTCCTGTCCTCCAGTGTCGTCAGGTCGATTTCCCTTAACCTCTCCTCGTAGGATATACCCCTTAGCTCCGGTACTAGTCTTGTTGCAAACCTTTGCACTTTCTCTAGTTTCTTTACGTGCTTGGCTAGGTGTGGGTTCCAAACTGGTGCTACATACTCCAATATGGGCCTAACGTACACAGTATACAGGGTCCTGAACGATTCCTTATTAAGATGTAGGAATGCTGTTTTTAGGTTTGCTAGGCGCCCGTATACTGCAGCAGTTATTTGGTTGATGTGCGCCTCAGGAGATGTGCCTGGCGTTATACTCACCCCAAGATCTTTTTCCTTGAGTGAGGTTTGTAGTCTCTGCCCCCCTAGACTGTACTCCGTCTGCGGTCTTCTTTGCCCTTTCCCAATCTTCATGACTTTGCACTTGGTGGGGTTGAATTCCAGGAGCCAATTGCTGGACCAGGCTTGCAGCCTGTCCAGATTCCTTTGTAGTTCTGCCTGGTCCTCGTCTGATTGAATTCTTCTCACCAACTTTAAATCATCTGCAAACAGGGACACTTCGGAGTCTATTCTTTCCTTCATGTCGTTCACAAATACCAGAAACAGCACCGGTCCTAGGACTGACCCCTGTGGAACCCCACTTGTCACAGGCGCACACTCTGACACCTCGCCACGTACCATGTCTCGCGGCTGTCTTCCTGACAGGTAATCCCTGATGTGTGTGTGTGTGTGTGTGTGAGTGAGAGTACTCACCTAATTGTGGTTGCAGGGGTCGAGACTCAGCTCCTGGCCCCGCCTCTTCACTGATCGCTACTGGGTTCTGTCTCTCCCTGCTCCATGAGCTTTATCATACCTCGTCTTAAAACTATGTATGGTTCTTGCATCCACTACATCACTTGCTAGACTATTCCACTTCCTGACTACTCTATGGCTGAAGAAATACTTCCTAACATCCCTTTGACTCATCTGAGTCTTCAACTTTCAATTGTGACCCCTTGTTTCCGTGTCCCCTCTCTGGAACATCCTGTCTCTATCCACCTTGTCTATTCCACGCAGTATTTTGTATGTCGTTATCACGTCTTCCCTAACCCTCCTGTCCTCCAGTGTCGTCAGGCCTATTTCCCTTAACCTTTCTTCATAGGACATTTCCCTTAGCTCTGGAACTAGCCTTGTTGCAAACCTTTGCACTTTCTCTAATTTTTTGACATGCTTGACCAGGTGTGGGTTCTAAACTGGTGCTGAATACTCCAGTATGGGTCTGACGTACACGGTGTACAGTGTCTTGAATGATTCCTTACTGAGGTATCGGAACTTTATTCTCTGGTTTGACAGTCGCCCGTATGCTGCAGCAGTTATCTGGTTGATGTGTGCTTCCGGAGATGTGTTCGGTATTATACTCACCCCAAGATCTTTCTCCTTGAGTGAGGTTGTGTGTGTGTGTGTGTGTTTGTGAGTGTGTGTGTGTGTTTGTGAGTGTGTGTGTGTGTGTGTGTGTGTGTGTGTGTGTGTGTGTGTCAGAATTTCATGCTTTCAGGCAGCCTGTTCCTCATGATCATTTGTGGTGGTCCTGACGGGTTTAGCGTTTCTCCATCAAGATAATAATAATAATAATAATAATAATAATAATAAATAATAAATAATAAATAATAATAATAATAATAATAATAATAATAATAATAATAATAATAATAATAATAATAATAATAATAATAATAATAATAATAATTATATATTTCTCTCTTGATTGTCCCGTGGTTGAAAGTTATAATAAGTAGACGTGTCATGGTGTGTGCGTGATGCTAGATGTATCCCGTATAACAACCACAGCCCATTCTGCCCCAACCCACCCAGTTACTGGTATCTCAACCATAAAGCACTCAAGAGGGGCAGAGGAACTGCATTTCAGTTCACTCAAGAGAGGTCAAAGAGTTGTAGATCAACACAGTCAAGAAGGCCAGGAGCTGTAGATCAACACCTTCGAGAGGTCAAGTAGCTATAGATCAACACCTTCGAGAGGCCCAGGAACTGTGGCTCAACACCTTCCAGAGGACCAGGAACTGTAGATCAACACCTTTAAGAGGACCAGGAACTGTAGATCAGTATCTTCCAGAGACCCGGGAACTGTATATCAAAACTTTTCAGAGACCCGGGAACTGTATATCAACACTTCAGAGACCCAGCAACTGTAGATCAGCACCTTCCAGAGACCCAGGGACTGTAGCTCAACACCTTCCAGAGACCCAGGAACTGTAGATCAACACCTTCCAGAGACCCAGGAACTGTAGCTCAGCATCTTCCAGAGACCCAGGAACTGTAGTTCAACACCTTCCAGAGACCCAGGAACTGTAGATCAACACCTTCCAGAGACCCAGGAACTGTAGCTCAACACCTTCCAGAAGTCCAGGTACTGTAGCTCAACACCTTCCAGAGACCCAGGAACTGTAGATCAACACCTTCCAGAATTGTAGCTCAACACCTTCCAGAAGTCCAGGAACTGTAGCTCAACACCTTCCAGAAGTCCAGAAACTGTAGCTCAACACCTTCCAGAAGTCCAGGAACTGTAGCTCAACACCTTCCAGAAGTCCAGAAACTGTAGCTCAACACCTTCCAGAGACCCAGGAGCTGTAGCTCAACACCTTCCAGAAGTCCAGGAATTGTAGCTCAACACCTTCCAGAAGTCCAGGAACTGTAGCTCAACACCTTCCAGAAGTCCAGGAACTGTAGCTCAACACCTTCCAGAAGTCCAGGAACTGTAGCTCAACACCTTCCAGATGTCCAGGAACTGTAGCTCAACACCTTCCAGAAGTCCAGGAACTGTACATCAACACCTTCCAGAGACCCAGGAACTGTAGCTCAGGATCTTCCAGAGACCCAGGAACTGTAGTTCAACATCTTCCAGAGACCCAGGAACTGTAGATCAACACCTTCCAGAGACCCAGGAACTGTAGCTCAACACCTTCCAGAAGTCCAGGTACTGTAGCTCAACACCTTCCAGAAGTCCAGAAACTGTAGCTCAACACCTTCCAGAGACCCAGGAGCTGTAGCTCAACACCTTCCAGAAGTCCAGGAATTGTAGCTCAACACCTTTTAGAAGTCCAGGAACTGTAGCTCAACACCTTCCAGAAGTCCAGGAACTGTAGCTCAACACCTTCCAGAAGTCCAGAAACTGTAGCTCAACACCTTCCAGAAGTCCAGGAACTGTAGCTCAACACCTTCCAGAAGTCCAGGAACTGTAGCTCAACACCTTCCAGATGTCCAGGAACTGTAGCTCAACACCTTCCAGAAGTCCAGGAACTGTAGCTCAACACCTTCCAGAAGTCCAGAAATTGTAGCTCAACACACACCTTCCAGAAGTCCAGGAACTGTAGCTCAACACCTTCCAGAAGTCCAGGAACTGTAGCTCAACACCTTCCAGAAGTCCAGGAACTGTAGCTCAACACCTTCCAGAAGTCCAGGAACTGTAGCTCAACACCTTCCAGAAGTCCAGAAATTGTAGCTCAACACACACCTTCCAGAAGTCCAGGAACTGTAGCTCAACACCTTCCAGAAGTCCAGGAACTGTAGCTCAACACCTTCCAAGCAGAAGTCCAGGGAACATGTAGTCCAACACCTTCCAGAAGTCCAGGAACTGTAGCTCAACACCTTCCAGAAGTCCAGGAACTGTAGCTCAACACCTTCCAGAAGTCCAGTGTAGCTCAACACCTTCCAGAAGTCCAGGAACTGTAGCTCAACACCTTCCAGAAGTCCAGAAACTGTAGTCAACCAACCTTCCAGAAGTCCAGGAACTGTAGCTCAACACCTTCCAGAAGTCCAGGAACTGTAGCTCAACACCTTCCAGAAGTCCAGGAACTGTAGCTCAACACCTTCCAGAAGTCCAGGAACTGTAGCTCAACACCTTCCAGAAGTCCAGGAACTGTAGCTCAACACCTTCCAGAAGTCCAGGAACTGGTACTCAAGTCATGGTGAAGATGGTTCTCAGGTGATGGTCAGCCTCTCGCAACGCTGCACTCAGACTCACGATGGTTATTCTGTTTTATCAGGGGGTCTGTTCTGTCTGTTCTAGCATGGGTTCTGTTATATTAGGGGACCTGTTCTATCAAGGGATTGTTCTATCAGGGGACCTGTTCTATCAGAGGATCTTTTCTATCAGGTGATGTGTTCTATCAGGGTCTCTGTTCTATCTGCTAGAGCATTTCGTTTTAACAATATATAATTAAAATACTTCCCATGAATATAATATCATAATTAAACGCTTGAATTAGATCTAATTATCTAAATTAGTTGTGAAACGTAAAATAAACACGAATATTTCCTCAACAAATTAAGGGAATTATGTAAACAAAAAAAATTACAACTTCACTTTTCTCTGTTGTTAATACGAAGAAAACACTTGAGACATGGAATTTATTCTGGGGAGAAAAAAAAAAGGACAACAGGACTGATTTTATGGCAGTTCTCAGGAAGGAAGGAAATTGTTACGAAAGTTACTTATATAACAAAATTGTTACGAAAGTTAATTATTTAACAAAATTGTTACGAAAGTTACTTATATAATAAAGTTGTTACGAAAGTTACTTGTATAACAAAATTGTTACGAAAGTTACTTATTTAACAAAATTGTTACGAAAGTTACTTATATAACAAAGTTGTTACGAAAGTTACTTATTTAACAAAATTGTTACGAAAGTTACTTATATAACATAATTGTTACGAAAGTTACTTATTTAACAAAATTGTTACGAAAGTTACTTATATAACATAATTGTTACGAAAGTTACTTATTTAACAAAAATTTTACGAAAGTTACTGATATAACAAAATTCTTAAGAAAGTTACTTATTTAACAAAATTGTTACGAAAGTTACTTATATAACAAAATTGTTACGAAAGTTACTTATTTAACAAAATTGTTACGAAAGTTACTTATATAATAATTGTTACGAAAGTTACTTATTTAACAAAAAATTTACGAAAGTTACTTATATAACAAAATTGTTACGAAAGTTACTTATATAACAAAATTGTTACAAAAGTTACTTATTTAACAAAATTGTTACAAAAGTTACTTTTATTTTTTTTATTAACACATCGGCCGTTTCCCACCAAGGCATGGTGGCCCGACAAAGAAAAACTTTCATCATCATTCACTCCATCACTGTCTTGCCAGAGGCATGCTTACACTACAGCTACAAAACTGCAACATTAACAAACCTCCTTCAGAGTGCCGGCACTGTACTTCCCATCTCCAGGAATCAAGTCCAGCCTGCCGGTGTCCCTGAATCCCTTCATAAATGTTACCTTGCCTACACTCCAACAGCACGTCAACTCCTAAAAACCATTTGTCTCCATTCGCTCCTAACACGATCACGCACGCTAGCTGGAAGTCCAAGCCCCTCGCACACAAAACCTCTTTTACCCCCTCCCTCCAACGTGGCAAAATCTCTAATCTCCAACGTTTTCTAGGCCGACCCCTACCCCGCCTTCCCTCCACTACAGATTTATACACTCTCGAAGTCATTCTATTTTGTTCCATCCTCTCTGTATGTCCAAACCATCTCAATAACCCCTCCTCAGCTCTCTGGATGATAGTTTTGGTAATCCCACACCTCCTAATCTCGAAACTACGGATTCTCTGCATTATATTCACTCCACATATTGCTTTCAGACATGACATCTCCACTCCCTCCAGCCTTCTCCTTGTTGCAACATTCACAACTCATGTCTCACACCCATACAAGAGTGTTGGTATAACTATACTCTCATACATTCCCCTCTTTGCTTTCATGGATAAAGTTCTCTGTCTCCACAAGCTCCTCAGTGCACCACTCACCTTTTCCCCCTCGTTAATTCTATGATTCACCTCATTATTCATAGACCCATCTGCTGACACGTCCACTCCCAAATATCTGAACACATTCACCTCATCCATACTCTCTCCCTCCAATCTGATATCCAATCTTCCGTTATCTAATTTTTTTGTTATCCTCATCACCTTACTCTTTCCTATATTCACTTTTAATTTCCTTCTTTTACACACCCTACCAAACTCATCCATCAACCTCTGCAACTTCTCTTCAGAATCTCCCAAAAGCACAGTGTCATCAGCAAAGAGCAACTGTGACAACTCCCACTTTGTGTTAGATTCTTTATCTTTTAACCCCACAAAAGTTACTTATATAACAAAATTGTTACAAAAAGTTACTTATATAACAAAATTGTTAGAAAAAGTTACTTATATAACAAAATTGTTACGAAATTTACTTATATAACAAAATTTTTACGAAATTTACTTATATAACAAAATTGTTACGAAATTTACTTATATAACAAAACTGTTACGAAAGTTATTTATATAACAAAGCTGTTACGAAAGTTACATATATAACAAAACTGTTACGAAAGTTACTTATATAACAAAATTGTTTCGAAAGTCACCTATATAAACAAAATTACTGGGAAAATAATTCACATAACAAAGTTAACCTTTATAACAATTATTATTAACCAGTCTTTGATAATTATCATGTAGGATCAGGGTTGAAAACCTTTGATTTTTTTTTTTACAAATGGCATTAAAACGTTTGTGGCCAGAAATAACCATATCGTAAAATATATATATATATATATATATATAGCGGTTTTTTTTTTAATAAATTTTGAAAATCAGACAATGCAGACACTGCATGATAGAACACCGAGACAAATTCCATAGGAAAAAAAAATCAGAGTCTATAATGTTGGACTCTAAAAATGATACATTAAAGAACTACCATTTTAAGAGTTTTGTTATTATTATAATCAAAGAAAACGCTAAACCGCCCATTGGAAGAAGACTGATGAACGATGGTAAACACTGTCTCAGAGGTGCATGATATGAGCCGGTAATGACGCAGCGACCAGTGAAGAGGCGGGGCCAAGAGCTATGAATCGACCCTTGTAACCACCATTGGGTGAGTACACACAGTCACAATGTGAAAACAAAAATATGATGGGAAAAAAAAGCATAACTTGAATTTTTTTTGCCCCTTTTTACGTTTGAGAGGAACGGCGGCATAATGTGGGTGTCAGCACATAGACGTTATGTGGGTGTCAGCACATAGACGTTATGTGGGTGTCAGCACATAAACGTTATGTGGGTGTCAGCACATAGACGTTATGTGGGTGTCAGCACATAGACGTTATGTGGATGTCAGCACATAGACGTTATGTGGATGTCAGCACATAGACGTTATGTGGGTGTCAGCACATAGATGTTATGTGGGTGTCAGCACATAGATGTTATGTGGGTGTCAGAACATAGATGTTCTGTGGGTGTCAGAACATAGACGTTATGTCGGTGTCAGAACATAGACGTTATGTGGGTGTCAGAACATAGACGTTATGTGGATGTCAGCACATAGACGTTATGTGGTTGTCAGAACATAGACGTTATGTGGTTGTCAGAACATAGACGTTATGTGGGTGTCAGAACATAGATGTTATATGAGTGTCAGAACATAGATGTTATGTGAGTGTCAGAACATAGACGTTATGTAGGTGTTTACCTGGAGAGAGTTCCGGGGGTCAACGCCCCCGCGGCCCGGTCTGTGACCAGGCCTCATGGTGGATCAGATCCTGATTAACCAGGCTGTTACTGCTGGCCGCACGCAGTCCGGCGTACGAACCACAGCCCGGCTGTCCAGTGCCTGCTTGAAGACAGCCAGGGGTCTATTGGTAATCCCCCTCATGTACGCTGGGAGGCAGCTGAACAGTCTTGGGCCCCTGACATTTATTGTGTTGTCTCTCAACATGCTAGTGGCACCCCTGCTTTTCATTGGGAATATGTTGCATCGTCTGCCGAGTCTTTTGCTTTCGTAGGGAGTGACTCTCGTGTGCAAGTTTGGTACTAATCCCTCTAGGAATTTCCAAGTGTATATAATAATGTATCTCTCCCGCCTGCGTTCTAGGGAGTACAGGTTAAGGAACTTCAAGCGTTCCCAGTAATTGAGGTGGTTTATCGCAGTTATGCGTGCCGTGAAGGTTATCTGCACATTTTCTAGTTCAGCAATTTCACCTGCCTTGAAAGGTGTCAGAACACAGGTGACTAATATTTCTTTCCAGTGAGGTAACAGTGCTCAGTGGGGTCTGACAAAGGTCCACTGTGACTTCTGTAATTCTGTTATCAATGGCATACAATACCGACAAGATGAAGAATTAGACACATGTGCGGCATCTGAGTACCTTTACTTTGTAGACGGTTCGCCATTCAGTGGCTTTATCAATACAAGGACATAATCTGAAGACTGTAGAAGTACATTCAGAAGACAACAGAAGACTATGTAATCAGTCCCTCAGCCTAGAATCATGTGATGAGCACCAGCTGGTCAGCACGCGGAGTGACCAGCTGGAGTTAATACAATTCAATAATGGCTATAGGAGCGCTCAGACGATTCATTAAAGACCATAGGAGGCGCTCAAACGATTCATTAAAGACCATTGGAGGCGCTCGAACGATTCATTAACACAAGAGGAGCTCAAACGATTCATTAACAACCATAGGAGGCACTCAAATGATTTATTAAAAACCATAGGAGGCGCTCAAACGATTCATTAAAGACCATTGGAGGCGCTCGAACGATTCATTAACATTAAGCGCTCGAACGATTCATTAACGGCGATGTCGGACACAAAGGATTCATAGATGGTAAGATCGGACACAAATGGTTCATAGACAGCGAGGTTGGACACAAAGGATTCATACATCGTGAGGTCGGACACAAAGGATTCATTAATGGCGATTTCAGGCTCAAAGGATTCCAAAAGGGGTAAGAAAGCGTTTGGTTGGTCCTCGGATGTTTGGTATCGTGGAAGAAGCATGAAAAGTAACAGACAGGTTGGATATACTGAGAGTTAGAAGATGAAGGAATTTTTTGTATATAGTAATGACTACAGCAGTGATCCTTCATAATAAATTACACTCTAATTAGCCAGCGGACACGGACAACAGTCTTTAGAGTTTACAAAGAATGGCGTGAAAACACAAAACATCCAGTGAGCGGTAGTTCTGCGGGTAAAAAGCCTTGACAAGGAGAGAGGACAGAGGAAAATGACCAAACTGGTTCAAACTGACAGGAAGTGACAGTAACTCAAATAACCATATGTTACAACAGTGGTATGCCAGAAAGCATCTCTGAATGCACAACACATCAAACCTTAAAGTGGATGGGCTACAGCGGTAGAAGACTACACCGCTTTCCACTTCTGTCAGCTAAGAGCAGGAAACTGAAGCTACAGTTGGCACAGGCTCACCAAAACTGGACAGTTTAAGATTGGAAAAACGTCGCCTGGTCTGACGAATCGTGATTTCTGCTGCAATATGCAGATGGTAGGGTCGGAATTTGGCGTAAACCTTTGGGATGTAGGGGAACAGGAGATTCGCAGCATGAATGTGCAGGCAACAAATCTTCAGCAAATGCATAATGCTATCATGTCAACATGGACCAGGATCTCTAAGGAATGTTTCCAGAACCTTGTTAAATCCATGCCACGAAGAAGTCAGACTGTCCTAGGGGCAAAGTGGAAGGGGCCCTACCCATTACTAGAAGGGTGTAACTAATAACAAATAAGGCAGTCCTGGAGTCCGCAGCACCAGTGTGAAACCCACATCGCAGACACACAATTAAGCTTGAGAAAGGATGCAAACACTTCAGTTCCTTAAGAACTCATACAGAACACTTCATAGTTCATAGTGAATGAAGCTATCGTATGAGCGTGGTTATCTTTACGAGTGTAGCTATCGTACTAGTGGATATTGTGCGAGTGTGGATATCGTGTGGGTGTGCATATCGTTCGAGTGTGGACATCGTGCGAGTGTGGATATCGTGAGAGTGTGGGTATCGTGCGAGTGTGGACATCGTGCGAGTGTGGATATCGTGAGTGTGAGTATCGTGCGAGTGTGGACATCGTGCGAGTGTGGATATCGTGCGAATGTGGACATCGTGCGAGTGTGGATATCGTGAGAGTGTGGGTATCGTGCTAGTGTGGATGTCATGTGAATATGACTATCGTGTGAGTTTAACTTCCGAGTGCAGCTATCATCTGAGTGAAACTAGCATTTCTTTCATCCAAGATACCCGGGCAGGTGCTATCGCGTGTCTCTGGGTTCTCCTGCCTAATCAGATATCGCCGATATCCGAGGCGCGAGGGAAAGAGGGGAGGAAGGGATGGTCGTCTGCGATAGGCGAACTCTGGTTATTGAAGGTCTGACATTGTGGCTTTATTTGTGCATGGGATGAGACGGTGTGTGTGTGTAGTGTGTGTGTGTGTGTGTGTGTGTGTGTGTACTCACCTAATTGTGGTTGCAGGGGTCGAGACTCAGCTCCTGGCTCCTGTGTGTGTGTGTGTACTCACCTATTTGCACTCACCTATTTGTGGTTGCAGGGGTCGAGTCATAGCTCCTGGCCCCGCCTCTTCACTGATTGCTACTAGGTCCTCTCTCCCTGCTCCATGAGCTTTATCAAACCTCGTTTTAAAACTATGTATGGTTCCTGCCTCCACTACGTCACTTTCTAGGCTATTCCACTTCCTGACAACTCTATGACTGAAGAAATACTTCCTAACATCCCTTTGACTCATAGGAGTCTTCATCTTCCAATTGTGACCCCTTATTTCTGTGTCCCCTCTCTGGAACATCTTGTCTCTGTCCACCTTATCTATTCCTCGCAGTATTTTATATGTCGTTATCATGTCTCCCCTAACCCTCTTGTCATCTAGTGTCGTCAGGCCGATTTCCCTTAACCTTTCTTCGTAGGATAATCCCCTTAGCTCTGGGACTAGTCTTGTTGCAAACCTTTGCACTTTCTCTAATTTCTTAACGTGCTTGACCAGGTGTGGGTTCCAAACTGGTGATGCATACTCCAGAATGGGCCTGACGTATATGGTGTACAGAGTCTTGAACGATTCCTTAGTGAGGTATTGGAACGCTATTCTTAGGTTTGCCAGCTGACCGTATGCTGCAGCAGTTATCTGATTGATGTATGCCTCAGGAGATGTGCTCGGTATTATACTCACCCCAAGATCTTTTTTCTTGAGTGAGGTTTGCAGTCTTTGGCCACCTCTGTCTGCGGTCTTCTTTGTGTGTGTGTGTGTGTGTGTGTGTTAGTTACCATTTTGTCCTAGGCACATGTCGATTAGACACTAGGCCTGTTGTATATATATATGTGTGTGTGTGTGTGTGTGTGTGTGTGTGTGTGTGTGTGTGTGTGTGTGAAGGGAACACTTCGAAATGTTTCGGCCCCGCCGGGAATTGAACCCGGGCCCTCCGTGCGTGAAGCGAGTGTATGTGTACTCACCTAATTGTGGTTGCAGGGGTCGAGACTCTGTGTGTGTGTGTGTGTGTGTGTGTGTGTGTGTGTGTGTGTGTGTGTGTGTGTGATGGGGGTCTTGAGTCCTCCATTTTTTTACACTGTTGAATTTACAGACTAAGAGGTGTTATTCCACCTAATATACACTCTCAGCACTATGTAAAAGGAGAGTACCAGCACTAAGAGATACTACCAACACTAAGGGGTACTACCAGCACTAAGGGATACTACCAGCACTAAGGGAACCAACACTAAGGGGTACTACCAGCACTAAGTGCTACTACCAGCACTAAGGGATACTACCAGCACTAAGGGATACTACCAGCACTAAGGGATACTACCAGCACTAAGGGATACTACCAGCACTAAGGGATACTACCAGCACTAAGGGAACCAACACTAAGGGGTACTACCAGCACTAAGTGATACTACCAGCACTAAGGGATACTACTACCAGCACTAAGGGATACTACCAGCACTAAGGGATACTACCAGCACTAAGGGATACTACCAACACTAAGGGGTACTACCAGCACTAAGGGGTACTACCAACACTGAGGGATACTACCAGCACTAAGGGATACTACTACCAGCACTAAGGGATACTACCAGCACTAAGGGATACTACCAGCACTAAGGGATACTACCAACACTAAGGGGTACTACCAGCACTAAGGGGTACTACCAACACTGAGGGATACTACCAGCACTAAGTGATACTACCAACACTAAGGAATACTACTACCAGCACTAAGGGATACTACCAGCACTAAGGCATACTATCAGCCAGTAGGCGTCATTCAGCACCTGGGAAATAGGAGATTCAGTCCAAGGAAAGAGTGTTTGTAATTCCTTGGACAGCGCCACCATCACCAGCATCAAGGTATCCCTTTAAATGGGTGAGTATAGTACCCAGTGAAGATCACATTTCTCACAATTAATTTTCACAGAATGAAAAATGTGTACCTTATACTTATACTGTGGGCGGTTGTCCAAAGGTTACAGAGGTACATAATATGGGTGCATGGACTGGGCACCAATGTAACTGTAAAAAAGCAAGTTACAGTGGTAGTGAACTACATACAAGATTTTGACATGGTTACGTTGGTACTGCTACTGCTGCTGCAGTAGCAGTACCAGTGTAGCAGCAGGGCTGGAGAGTTTTCCAAGCAGAGTCCAGTAGAGTCCGTCAGGCCATCACTGTGTCGTAATTAGAGACGTCATTTTGAGAACTGGCTGCGATCGTCTCCGAACTAAAATTTGTATTAAAGGGAAATGGACACTTAGGACCTTTTTTCTGAAGACGTTTCGGTCCTGGGACGTTGATCCCTTCAAATACCTGTATGTATTGATGTATTTGAAGTGTTCAAGGTTCAAGGAACAAAACTTTTTCAGTAGAGCTGCCCCGAGCGCATTAATTCCTGTCCATTTTCCTTTAATACAAATTTGAACTGGTCAAACAATCACCTCCGGTTCTCGTATTGTTGTTGGTAATTTCGACAAGTGATGGAACTCTCCATATCAGGAAGCACATGTCATCTTCCGTCAAGATTATCTAGGAGTTCAACATCACTGAAATTTGAGTAACGAAGCCCCTGCTGAGTTATCTACAATATTCCTAACACAAGTAATCACATTCACATTCCTAGTTTCATAGCAGAAGAGATAGGTTTTTTTTTTTTGGCACCGTTGAATTAACAGGCTAAGTGCTCTTACCCTCCGGCAACTCATTTTATAACCTAAGTATATTTACTTCTAGATGAACAAGGACAACAGAGAAGGAAGTTTTGAAAACGAGACTAATGGTATTCAGAAATATGATAGGCGAAGTATAAATCAAGAAAGAAATTATTACTGTATGGAACTGAGGAACATCTTTCCATGATTTGTGTACAAACGTTTCACAGAAAAATCAGATTAGGAGACCAGTGAGAACACTGAACGCTAATTGTATTTATTATTTAATGGTTTTTTTTAGATATACAGGCATGGAAAAACACGTTGCCATATGCAACTTGTTAACTAATTGCTACTAGATCTATTCACACGAACCTGGGGAAGTCGTATTCGTCAAAGGGGGTTGGGAAGGTCAGAGGTCCCTCAAGTAACGAGGTCATAAGTTGGAGGTAACACCTTATCACGGGATGAATGCATGCTACCTCTTAATTAAGGAGAATGTTGAAGGATTTATTTGGACGCGTAAAGTGATGGTCTGAGGGTTATTAAAAGAGCCTTGAAGCCAGGCCAGGGAAGGTTACCCTACCTCAGGTGTGGTTATGGTGATACCTGATGTAGGCTGCGCTCGCTCGCTGCTCACGTCGGAGGTTCCATCACAGGAAGGAGGATCGAGCTTTCATTGTTTCACTTAATTTCATTATACGGCGAAGTGCTAGGAGTGTCTGGGTACAGGGTGGAAATGACGCCCACTGACGGAGCCATCTATGGGGCTGAGACCTAAATGAAAAAAGCAATCTGAAAAGTGCATAACCCAGCTTTGTACACCTGGGCGTTTTACATGTGACGTCCATATTGGACGTTAAACCTCATATGTGATGTCCATATTGAACGCTTAACCTCACATGTGACGTCCATATTAATAATAATATAATAATATCTTTATTTACTACAAGTACATGTACAAGGTATACAGTCCTAGCTGACATCAGTGACATATTGGACGCTAAACTTCACATGAGACGTCCATATTGGACGTGAAACCTCACTGGTTGGGCTTAGGTTTTCCTCAACATGCATAGCAGCTTATGTTGACCTGACTGAATGTGTAGTATGCGCTGGAATTTTATCCACATAATAGCAGCCATGCTGGGGAAAACACACACTGACTCTGACCATTGTAAACAACTCCTAACCACACACCAACTACACTAACTTTTCTGTAACGAAATTCATTTCTGAGTAAACAACTGAGTGAGTGATACCAGTTTATTAATGTGTGTGAACAGTTCATTACCACCGTAACTTACTGAGCTATCAGAAATGTTGGAATCAAGTCCCTGGACACATTAAGTGCTACAGGATGGGTATGGTGTGACTGTCACGCACAGTATGGGTATGGGGTGACTACAACTCACAGTATGGGTATGGGGTGACTCACTCACAGTATAAGTATGGGGTGACTATCACTCACAGTATGGTTATGGGGTGACTATCACTCACAGTATGGGTATGGGGTGACTATAACTCACAGTATGGGTATGGGGTGACTATCACGCACACGTGTACTCACCTAGTTGTGGTTGCAGGGGTCGATTCACAGCTCCTGGCCCCGCCTCTTCACTGGCCGCTACTGGGTCACTCTCCCTGCGCCATGAGCTTTATCATACCTCTTCTTAAAGATATGAATGGATCCTGCCTCCACTACATTGCTTCCCAAACTATTCCACTTCCTGATCACTCTGTGACTGAAGAAATACTTCCTAACATCCCTGTGATTCAACTGAGTCTTCAACTTCCAACTCTGTCCCCTTGTTGCTGTGTCTCATCTCTGGAACATTCTGTCTCTGTCAACCTTGTCAATTCCTCTCAGTATTTTATGTCGTTATCATGTCCTCCCTATATCTCCTGTCCTCCCTATATCTCCTGTCCTCCAGTGTCGTCAGGTCGATTTCCCTTAACCTCTCCTCGTAGGACATACCCCTTAGCTCCGGGACTAGTCTTGTTGCAAACCTTTGCACTTTCTCTAGTTTCTTTACGTGCTTGGCTAGGTGTGGGTTCCAAACTGGTGTTGCATACTCCAATATGGGCCTAATGTACACAGTGTACAGGGTCCTGAACGATTCCTTATTAAGATGTCGGAATGCTGTTCCTACGTTTGCTAGGCTCCCATATGCTGCAGCAGTTATTTGGTTGATGTGCGCCTCAGGAGATGTGCCTGGCGTTATACTCACCCCAAGATCTTTTTTCTTGATTGAGGTTTGTAGTCTCTGCCCCCCTAGACTGTACTCCGTCTGCGGTCTTCTTTGCCCTTCCCCAATCTTCATGACTTTGCACTTGGTGGGGTTGAACTCCAGGAGCCAATTGCTGGACCAGGCTTGCAGCCTGTCCAGGTCCCTTTGTAGTTCTGCCTGGTCCTCCTCCGATTGAATTCTTTTCATCAACTTCACATCATCTGCAAACAGGGACACTTCGGAGTCTATTCCTTCCGTCATGTTGTTCACAAACACCAGAAACAGCACCGGTCCTATTTACGTACATGATTCATTACCTTTGTAACTTGTGAGTTCATTATCTTTGTAACTTGTGAGTTCATTACCTTTGTAACTTGCCTATCAAAACGTTGGGGCCCAGTCCCTGGACCCATTATGTACCTCTGTAATCTTTTGACTACCGCCCACAGGTTGGGTATGGGGTGCATAATAAAGATATCAAACTAACAACTAAACTAGGACTGATCCCTGTGGAACCCCACTCGTCACAGGCGCCCACTCTGACACCTCACCACGTACCATGACTCGCTGCTGTCTTCCTGACAGGTATTCCCTGATCCATTGTAGTGCCTTCCCTGCTATTCCTGCCTTGTCCTCCAGCTATTGCACTAATCTCTTGTGTGGAACTGTGTCAAACGCCTTCTTACAGTCCAAGAAAATGCAATCTACCCACCCCTCTCTCACTTGACGTGTGTGAACGAATGAGTGTACGTATGAGTGTAAGTCAGGGAACGTGTGCGTTGCGTGTACTCACCTATATGTACTCGCCTGTGTGTGGTTGCAGGGGTCAATTAACAGCTCCTGGCCCCGCCTCTTCGCTGGTCATTACTAGGCCCACTCTCTCCTGTTTCCAAGAGCCTTATCGTACCTCTTCTTAAAGCTATGTATGGATTCCACCTACTTCCCTCTCCAGTTTGTTCCACTTCCTGACAACCCTAAGACTGAAGAAATTCTTCCTAACATCCCTATGACTTAACCGAGTTTTCAACTTCCAGTTGTGAATTCTTGTTCCTGTATCCCATCTCTAAAGCATTCTGTGCCTGTTCACCTTGTCAATTCTTCTCAGTATTCTGTACACCCTTATCATATCCCCCTCTAATCCTCCTGTCCTCCAGTGTCATCGGGTTGAGTTCCCTTAACCTCTCCTCGTAGGACATGCCCCTTAGCTCTGGGACTAGTCTTGTTGCAAACCTTTGCACTTTTTTCAAATTTCTTAACGTGCTTGACCAGGTGTGGGTTCCATATTGGTGCGTCTGAATGTGCGTGAGCGTATGCAAGTGCGCACGCGCGCCTCTGCGTGTCTGGGAGGAAGAGATTACAAAAATTACGAGTCCACTTGCAAATTAATTACGTAAGGCAGAGGAGGCCATTAACTAAGACTTGGCCAAGACGGCCTCTCTCCGCCCCGTCTTCCCTCCAGTCTTAAAGACGACTCCAGACACTGCACCAGGCTGAGCTGGGAGGAGGTGCAGTGCACCAGGCTGAGCTCTGCTGGGAGGAGCTGCAGTGCACCAGGCTGAGCTCTGCTGGGAGGAGCTGCAGTGCACCAGGCTGAGCTCTGCTGGGAGGAGCTGCAGTGCACCAGGCTGAGCTCTGCTCGGAGGAGCTGCAGTGCACCAGGCTGAGCTCTGCTGGGAGGAGCTGCAGTGCACCAGGCTGAGCTCTGCTCGGAGGAGCTGCAGTGCACCAGGCTGAGCTCTGCTGGGAGGAGCTGCAGTGCACCAGGCTGAGCTCTGCTGGGAGGAGCTGCAGTGCACCAGGCTGAGCTCTGCTCGGAGGAGCTGCAGTGTACCAGGCTGAGCTCTGCTGGGAGGAGCTGCAGTGCACCAGGCTGAGCTCTGCTGTTTCTTGTTTCTAAGATAAACTCGGTTATTCAAGCATATTATATATATATATATATATATATATATATATATAATTTTTTTTTTTTTTTTCAACAAGTCGGCCGTCTCCACCGAGGCAGGGTGACCCAAAAGAAAGAAAATCCCCAAAAAGAAAAACTTTCATCATCATTCAACACTTTCACCACACTCATACATAATCACTGTCTTTGCAGAGGAGCTCAGATACGACAGCTGAGAAAAGTCCCTCCCAGCTGTCACTATCTCAGACCCCTCCTTTAAAGTGCAGGCATTGTACTTCCCATTTCCAGGACTCAAGTCCAACTAAATCAATTAACTGGTTTCCTGAATCCCTTCACACAATGTTACCCTGCTCACACTCCAACAGATCGTCATGTCCCAAAAACCATTCGTCTCCATTCACTCCTATCTAACACGCTCACACATGCTTGCTGGAAGTCCAAGCCCCTCGCCCACAAAACCTCCTTTACCCCTTCCTTCCAACCTTTTCTAGGACGACCCCTACCCCGCCTTCCTTCCCCTACAGATTTATACGCTCTCCAAGTCATTCTACTTTGATCCATTCTCTCTAAATGACCAAACCACCTCAACAACCCCTCTTCAGCCCTCTGACAAATACTTTTAGTAACTCCACACCTTTTCCTAATTTCCACATTCCGAATTTTCTGCATAATATTTACACCACACATTGCCCTTAGACAGGACATCTCCACTGCCTCCAGCCTCCTCCTCGCTGCAGCATTTGCAACCCATGCTTCACACCCATATAAGAGTGTTGGTACCACTATACTTTCGTACATTCCCTTCTTTGCCTCCATGGATAACGTTTTTTGTCTCCACAGATACCTCAATGCACCACTCACCTTTTTCCTTCATCAATTCTATGGTTAACCTCATCCTTCATAAATCCATCCGCTGACACATCAACTCCCAAATATCTGAAAACATTTACTTCTTCCATAATCCCTCTCTCCAATGTGATATCCAATTTTTCTTTATTTAAATCGTTTGATACCCTCATCACCTTACTCTTATCTATGTTCACTTTCAACTTTCTACCTTTACACACTCTCCCAAACTCGTCCACTAACCTTTGCAACTTTTCTTAGAATCTCCCATAAGCACAGTATCATCAGCAAAAGTAACTGTGTCAACTCCCATTTTGCATTTAATTCTCCAAAATTTAATCCCACCCCTCTCCCCAACACCCTAGCATTTACTTCTTTTACAACCCCATCTATAAATATATTAAACAACCATGGTGACATCACACATCCCTGTCTAAGACCTACTTTTACCGGGAAGTAATCTCCTCTCTCCTACACACCCTAACCTGAGCCTCACTATCCTCATAAAAACTCTTTACAGCCTTCAGTAACTTACTACCTATTCCATACACTTGCAACATTTGCCACATTGCTCCCCTATCCACTCTATCATATGCCTTTTCTAAATCCATAAATGCAATAAAAACTTCTCTACCTTTATCTAAATACTGTTCACATATATGCTTCACTGTAAACACTTGATCTACACATCCCCTACCCATTCTAAAGCCTCCTTGCTCATCTGCAATCCTACTCTCTGTCTTACCTCTAATTCTTTCAATAATAACCCTGCCATACACTTTACCTGGTATACTCAGTAAACTTATTCCCTATAATTTTTACACTCTCTTTTATCCCCTTCCCTTTATATAAAGGAACTATACATGCTCGCTGCCAATCCTAGGTACCTTCCCTCTTTCATACATTTATTAAACAAAAATACCAACCACTCCAGCACTATATTCCCCTGCTTTTAACATTTCTGTCATGATTCCGTCAATTCCTGCTGCTTTACCCCTTTCATTCTACGTAATGCCTCACGCACCTCCCCACAC
The DNA here is from genome assembly GCA_009830355.1 of Cherax destructor. Taxonomy (NCBI): domain Eukaryota; kingdom Metazoa; phylum Arthropoda; class Malacostraca; order Decapoda; family Parastacidae; genus Cherax; species Cherax destructor. Next base: position 27,737 of record WNWK01005337.1, read on the forward strand.
TCACATCCTGCTCTTCTTCACTCCTAAACGATGTTGTACCTCCCTGGCCAGTACATGAAATTATCGCCTCCTCTTTTCATCAACATTTAAAAGTTCCTCAAAATATTCCGCCATCTACCCAATACCTCCAGCTCCCCATCTACTAACTCCCTACTCTGTTTTTAACTGACAAATCCATTCGTTCCCTAGGCTTTCTTACCTTGTTTATCTCACTCCAAAATTTTTCTTGTTTTCAGCAAAATTTCTTGACAGAGCCTCTCCCGTTCTTTCATCCGCTCTTCTTTTGCACTCTCTCACCACTCTCTTCACCTTTCTTTTACTCTCCATATACTCTGCTCTTCTACTAACACTTCTGTTTTGTAAAAACCTCTCATAAGCTACCTTTTTCTCTTTTATCACACCCTTTACTTCTTCATTCCACCACTCACTCCTCTTTCCTCCTGCACCCACCCTCCTATAACCACAAACTTCTGCCCCACATTCTAATACTGCATTTTTAAAACTATCCCAACTCTCTTCAACCCCCCACTACTCCTACTTGCACTAGCCCACCTTTCTGCCAATAGTTGCTTATATCTCACCCTAACTTCCTCCTCCCTTAGTTTATACACTTTACCTCTCTCTTACTTGCTGTTGCCATTTTCTTTTGTCCCATCTACCTTTTACTCTAACTGTAGCTACAACCAAATAATGATCTGATATATCCGTTGCCCCTCTATAAACATGTACATCCTGAAGCCTACTCATCAACCTTTTATCCACCAATACATAATCCAACAAACTACTTTCCTTACGTGCTATATCATACCTTGTATATTTATTTATCCTCTTTTTCATAAAATATGTATTACTTATTACCAAACCTCTTTCTACACATAGCTCAATTAATGGCTCCCCATTTACATTTACCCTGGCACCCCAAATTTACCTACTACTCCATCCACAACATTTTTACCCACTTTAGCATTAAGATCCCCAACCACAATTACTCTCTCACTTGGTTGAAAACTCCCACACACTCACTCAACATTTCCCAAAATCTCTCTCTCTCCTCTACACTTCTCTCTTCTCCAGGTGCATAAACACTTACTATAACCCACTTTTCACATCCAACCTTTATTTTACTCCACATAATCCTTGAATTTATACATTTATATTCCTTCTTTACCTGCCATAACTGATTATTCAACATTATTGCCACTCCTTCTTTAGCTCTAACTCTATTTGAAACCCTGATCTAATCCCATTTATTTCTCCCCACTGAAACTCTCCTACCCCTTCAGCTTTGTCTCACTTAAAGCCAGGACATCCAGCTTCTTTTCATTCATAACATCTACAATCATCTCTTTCTTATCATTCGCACAACATCCACGCACATTCAAACATCCCACTTTGACGATTTTCTTCTTCTTTTTAGTAAGCTATACAGGAAAAGGGGTTACTAGCCCATTGTTCCCGGCATTTTAGTTGACTTTTACAACACGCATGGCTTACGGAGGAAAGATTCTTATTCCACTTCCCCATGGATATGAAAGGGAAAAGCAATAAGAACAAGAACTATTAAGATAAAATCAAAGAAAACTCAGATGAGTGTGTATACAATAAACGTGTACATGTTTGCGTAGTGTGACCTAAGTGTAAGTAGAAGTAGCAAGACGTACCTGAAATCTTGCATGTTTATGAGACAGAAAAAAGACACCAGCAATCCTACCATCATGTAAAACAGTTTCAGGTTTCTGTTTCACATTCACCTGGCAGGATGGTAGTACCTCCCTGAGTGGTTGCTGTCTACCAACCTACTACCTACCTATATATATATATATATATATATATATATATATATATATATATATATATATATATATATATATTATGAGCAGAGGGAAATTTTAGTAAACGATTATAGACATTTATAGACGTGTTTAGAGTGGTAATGGGTAAAGACACCGCCAAACATTTGCTCTAACGACCTGGTCGTGAGGGAGACAATCAAGAATTCTCAAAGGGCGACTTTGATGACCTCTGCGTGTTTAGCGCTTTCCAATAATAATAATAGAAAAAAATCATTTCAACCACTGGTATTTTATGCTATTTTATCCATGGTTTTCATGGTTTTAATTAATGATCTTGACACTCCTGTGAGCATTTTAATTAAATCTAAGTATCACATGTTTATATTTGTTTTAATAAAGAGTTAAATTTGTTTGTTTCAATAACATCAGTTGCAGATTAATAAATATTACCTGTGTTATTATATTTAGAGGGGAAGCGCCAAGCCTGTAGGGGTCATACAGCGCCTGGGGGGGGGAAATGGGTGATAATCAGCTTCCGTCCAAAAAAATGGGGGGGACGATAACTCCAGTTCCTTGGATGAAGAGCCCTCACCAGCATCAAGGAATCTCCCCTGAGGGGTTATCATCGTTGAGGTGTTCAACACATCGACTATAATAAATATGCAGAATGAAAACATGAATAAATGAAGTACGTAGCCAAGACAAGACTCGCAACAATAAAGTGGGATCAAAATTTTGTTGGGATTTTTAAACCTGGGAGGATGGGTGGTTAGCCTCCCAGGGTGACTCAGTAGAGTCACTGTGTCATCACGGACTCTTTACTTTCTATTTTGCTCTTTTAATCTTGTCCTTTTAGGATGTGACCCACAACAGTCGACTAACACCCAGGTACCTACTTACTGCTAGGTGGACATCGGCAGCAGGAATGTGTGTGAGGATTTAGTGAATTACTAGTTTGTCAACAGTTGCAGATGAGTGGAACAAACTCCCAGGAGCGTCACTGAGGCGAGAACTTTGGGTAGCTTTAAATATAGGTTGGACGGGTATATAAGTGGGCGTGGTTGAGCGTGAGCGAGACTTGCCTAGCATGGACCAATAGGCCTACTGCAGTGTTCCTTCATTCTTGTGTTCCTATGAAAGTATAATGACCCCAGCAAAGCGGGGATGTGTACGCTGAAGAAATATAAAGGGAAGAAGATTTCTCAACAGCTTCCCTTCATACATAAAGGGGATTACCACAGACCTCCCTAGCAGTCTTCCAGAGAACTTGATACACTCAAGTCATTTCCTGATTAGTCGAGCTGTGGTGCATATGTTGGACTTCGTGCGGCTAGTAACCAACAGCCTGGTTGGTCAGGCCATCCATTGGGAGGCCTGGTCTGGGACCGGGCCGCGGGAGCGTTGTCCTTTGGAACACTCCAGGTAATCTCCAAGTAGAAGTGGCATCGTACATTTTTTTTTTTTTTGGCTTCTGACAGTATGACATCATTCAGGCAGCGAGGAAATATTTAAAGCTGTCGGTGCTTTAGTGGTCCTTCATCGTCTCTCCTGTACCTGGTGAAGGGTTTTCCACCAGGTAGACATACATGTCACTAAATTCTACATTCAGAAGCTTTTCTGCTAGTAGATAGCTGATCCGTGGCCTGGTCGCTAAAGCTCTCGCTTCACACGGTGAGGGTCTGCGTTCGATTCCCAGCGCGGGTAGAAACATTAGACGTGTTTCTTTACACCTGTTGTCTATGTTCACCTATCAGTAAAATGGGTACCTGGGAGTTAGTCGACTGGTATGGGTCGCATCCTGGGGGACAAGATTGAGGACCCCAATGGAAATAAGACACAACAATGCCACTATCACATCTGCGAGGAAACTGATAGGATGGATAATGAGAACATTCAAGACAAGAGATGCCAAGCCAATGATGATCCTTTTTAAATCACTTGTTCTCTCTAGGCTAGAATATTGCTGTACATTAACATCCCCATTCAAGGCAGGTGAAATTGCAGATCTAGAGAATGTACAGAAAACCTTTACTGCACGTATAAGTTCCATCAAACACCTTAACTACTGGGAACGCCTGGAAGAACTAGACTTATATTCACTGAAGCGCAGGCGAGAGAGATATATCATAATCTACACCTGGAAGATTCTGGAGGGATTGGTCCCTAATATGCACACATAAATCACTCCATACGAAAGCAATAGACTTGGCAGACGGTGCAACGTACCCCCAGTGAAGAGTAGGGCCGCCACTGGTACACTAAGAGAAAACACAATAAGTGTTCGGGGCCCAAGACTGTTCAACAGCCTCCCACCAGCCATAAGGGGCATTACCAACAGACCTCTGGTTGCTTTCAAGAGGGAGCTGGACAGATACCTAAAGTCAGTGCCAGATCAGCCGGGCTGTGGTTCGTATGTTGGACTACGTGCAGCCAGGAGTAACAGCCTCATTGATCAGGCCCTGATCCACCGGGAGGCCTGGTCATAGACCGGGCAGCGGGGACGTCGATCCCCGGAATACCCTCCAGGTAGACTCCAGGTAGGTAGACCCTAATGACGCACTGATTTTCTTAGGTTATCCTGGGTGGTTAACCCTCTGGAGTTAAAAAACTTATATTATCTAGTAGTAAAGTATCTTAATAACTACAAAAAAAAATCATAGTCACTAGTCACAAGTGATCCTATAACTGGCTCTCATACAGCGTTGGTAAGAGGTTCTTGATCCAAGGTTTGTCCTTCCCCTCCTGGGCTGGAACCTTACTGCCTACCATCCCCCAGGAGATGTGCCAACCTTAACTATAAAAATAATGTTAATGAAAGTTGCGTTTATTACTAACAATGATCATGGTACCTGATATACGATAAAGAAAAACATTACTAAATAAACACGATGAGAATCCTGGGTCCATGACAACTTGTTAGTCAGGATGAACTACGAACAACAACTTATTGGTCAGGATGAACTACGAACAACAACTTGTTAGTCAGGATGAACTACGAACAACAACTTATTGGTCAGGATGATCTACGAACAACAACTTGTTAGTCAGGATGAACTACGAACAACAACTTGTTAGTCAGGATGAACTACGAACAACAACTTGTTAGTCAGGATGAACTACGAACAACAACTTATTGGTCAGGATGAACTACGAACAACAACTTGTTAGTCAGGATGAACTACGAACGACAACTTATTGGTCAGGATGAACTACGATCAACAACTTGTTAGTCAGGATGAACTACGATCAACAACTTGTTAGTCAGGATGAACTACGAACAACAACTTATTGGTCAGGATGAACTACGATCAACAACTTGTTAGTCAGGATGAACTACGCACAGCAGATGTTAAACAAAACAAAGTAACTTGGCTGAGATTAAACTGCTCAGGATAAATACACAGAGATTTTTTTGTCTCTATAAGGTGAAAATTTATTTAAATATTTATTATAGGGATTAAGTATTCTTGACTAGTAGTGAAAAGGTCAGAGGCAGTGTTAATGACCCTCGTGTAGCAGCTATATACTCTGAATCTATTTTAATTCCTACTTTATTCACAGATAATATTCTTGGCTGATGGTAACCAGGTTATATGCAGCTCTAACGGCACTTTGAGTGCCAGATAAACTTTAAAACATATTTAACCAAAAATCAAGGGTGCCTTGATGAGGATGATAGGCCCTTGATTCAAGGAACTGGAGCTACCTTTACCTTTCTCTTGGTTTCTCATCCTTCAGGCACTGCATGACATGTACGAGTTTAGCGCTTTCCTGTAACTATAATAATAGTAGTAACAATAACTACATACAAACTGTTATTAAAATTATAAGGATTTCCTTTTATCTTTACTATATTATGTGTTGAATACGGAATAAATATGTGCATTAACAAAAGGCATGCTATATGGATACATTAATAATAATATCGTTATTTCTACAAATACATGTACAAGGTATACAGGCCTACCTGACATCAATGACACTCTACTATATAGAAAGCCCCTTGTTATGCTGAGCATTTCTGGCAAATTAGGTTAGTTTTGTCCCAGGATGCGACCCACACCAGTCCACTAACACTCGGCCGAAACATTTCGAAGTGTTTCGTTATACACACACACACACATACAACAGGCCTAGTGTCTAATCGACATGTGCCTAGGACAAAATGGTAACTAACTCAGGTACCTATTTTACTGATAGGTGAACATGGACAGCAGGTGTCTTAAGGAAACATATATATATAGGTTATCCTATGTTAAATATGAGGACTTTTGCACCAGTCTATCCCTGTAACAAGTGTATGTTTATCGCAATCATTGTATGAACGCTTAATAATTCGTAAATTCACGTGGAAAGAACGTAATTGAAACTCAAATTATCTTTTTCTAGCATAGCAATGTTTGCGTGGAATTATTAAAGTTACGCACTAATCGTTAAGTTTTCTATGGTTAAAAGTTACCAAAGTAAGAGAACGTAAAGTATCACAAAATGGCGTCTTGTGTTCCCTGCTCAGAGTAACTTACTTATTTTCAATATTTTTTTGTAAGTGCATTTCAGTACACGTGCAGAGAAGGTTGCATGTACTGTAGTTACATTAAAAGTAATTATACACAGCACACCCACAAAATTGTAAGCAATGTCGATTCAGAACCGAAACAAGAACATAGGTAATTTAATTTCCTTAATAGAACTTAAGACTTCATGAAATAATGAATAAGTAAGTTTATTCAGGTATACACAAATCATAGGAGACATAGATATTAAGTAGTTAGACTGTTGGGTTTAGTCCTGACTCTTTCTCTTCTACTTCAGCTCTTCCTCTCACCGGCTATTCTTCTTCTGTCCCCACTTCCCCCTCGCCCCTAGTGGGTCCTTACCTGAGAGTCTGAACGAACGAAACGAAGACATAGATTTATATATGTTGAGGTGTTACATGACTGAGATAGTATTCCCTTGACCTTAATCTTACAAATTATGTGGACGAGATATAAGTAGAGAATCTAAAAAGACAATTTTAAAACGCATTTTGGGCAGCTATTACACATAGCAGTCTTGGCTATGCTCAAGAATATTAATAAATACACTATTACTCTTGGAAATATTAGCCTCTGCATAAGCATGAATCCAAAGCTAATAGTGAATGCCTGTGACGGCTACTTACCTTGGTGGCAGGTGAGGAATTTCTTGGTGAAGGTGCTTCAAAGGCGAGGTCAGGTGAAGGACTGACTGTACGAGGTGTATCCACTCAAAGAGTAACCTCATACACATTATTATAAATATATTTTGGGCTTACTCAATTGCCCATAGTTTCAATAATAACAACAATTGAAACTAGTCAGAATGTCTAACCCCCCTAACTTGAAGAACACTAGCTATACCATAAGGAGATGCACTTTACCTCACCACCAACTCTATGGTTAGAGAACGTCATCTACCTGCTGGAACGGCCGTCAATTCCTTGTTATTTCACCCGAATTCAAAATACTAGGCAGAAACCTCGCTAAACAAAATATAAAGAAGACAACCTGACGTGCACAACATCAGGAAATAACCCATAACGTAATCCTAATACTACTACCAGTTCTACTAAAACTACCACTACTAATATTATTACTTGTAATACTACCACTATCATCACTACTATTTTCTTCTTCCCAACCCGTTCACTGGTCTTTTATTTACCATGCAGCCCGTGACCAACCTGGGGGAGCCAGTCTCGTCTTCTCGACTGTTTCTCGTTCACTTTATTAACTAGATGGTGACACTGGACGGACCGAAATGTCGTCATAAGTATCACCTTTTAAGTCTGGGTTATTTGTGAATAAAACCAATAAATTGTGTTGAGGACGATGTTTATTGTCAGAATTAGGCGTATTACATTGTACGTCTACCTTGATCTATAAAACAGTTTACAATATTAGAACAAGAGCCACCTTAGCTTACCTGACCTTCAGACACTAAGTGTGAATGTTTATTTAATGGTTTTGTTGCATTTGTTTAAGTTCAACTTTAATCCTTCCCCCAGCATACATAAAGGGGATTACCAATTGACCTCTAGCTGTCTTCAAGAGGAAGCTGCATAGGCGCCTAAAGTCAGTACCTGACTAGCCGGGCTGTGGTTTGTACGTCGGTTTGCGTGCGCCCAGCAGTAACAACCTGGTTTATCAGGCCCTGATCCACCTCGAGGCCTGGTCATGGACCGGGCTGAGGGGGCATTGACCCTCGGAATACCCTCCCGGTATACTCCAGGTAGTCTCTTTCCCACGGGCACTACCACCATCACACAGGACAACGCATTTGCTACAGGACAATCATAGGACATTCAGCACTCGACACAGTCACTTCATACAACGTTAATATCACAAGGAAGGAACAGTTATTTGTATAAAAGCAGGGACATGGCAGAACCACAGAGCACATTCAACACGACTGCGAAGAATCAATGCTGGTGTTATCAGTCACTGGGGTCAATAAACTGTTTATTAGTTCCATCCTCACTACGCAGTATAATTAAGCAGGCCGCTCCCAGGAAGTGGTGTTGTACCCGGCACTTGGATTGACGAAGAAAAGGAATCTTTCAGCTTGCAGGGTTGCTGAATGCTGAGGGTACAGGTTCAGTAATCGTGCTGAGGCCAGGATGAAGGTCCGGTCTACTTCAGTGTTGTACTTGACCAACAGACACTGGGTGAGAGATAGGGGTCAGGTCACTAGCAAATCCTCACTACTCTGACATTCTCATCACTACTTTTCTCTACTCCCTTCCACATCATGGAACAGGGAAAAATTGACACATAAATCAGATTTTTGACAATACGGAAATGCTTTCTTATGAATAGCAGACTTTAAAGAGCAATGTGTCGATAAATGAAGCTAAATGGAACAATTGTTTGCCAGCTAAACTTTCAGAGTTAGGAATGAAAACACTTGTGTGTTAATATGTTGAAAAAATAAGAGTGAAAGAGAAATAAGCTATCTACAAAGGCAATACATAATTCTACACAGATCTTCTACTACAACTACACTTACCGAAATTTTGAGTCTCTGTAGAGTGTCGAGGATCTTGTACTCCCCTCCGGCGGTGTCCAGCACCAATAAGTCGATGGGCCGCTGGTGACCAAACGCCGCCCACACAAGGGCGTCGAGGGTGTAGCACTGCACGGGCGTGGCCAGGGACCCTTGCTGGTCCTGCTCCACGCCCCCACACACAAATGATATCAAGAAATGTTTGCATTTTGATAGTATCTCCATGCTCCGGTACAAAACGCACACGAGTCAGAATAACATGGGATGGGTAAACTAAGAAAAAAAATGTGCCAAAAGGATGTTAGCAAGTTTTTCTACAGTGAGTGGCAGGCTGGTGGAAAGGACTCCAACAGAAGATAAACTATGCTATAAATAATGAAAAGATTACCGTAATCATAAGGGAGCTTATGATTACGGCACCCAAAGACACACATTTCTGCTCCTGAAATAACGAACAGGTAGTCAGACGACGTCAGGAGAACAGGTGACGAGCACTGACCTCCTGGGTTACGTAGGCCATGAGAGTAGACCTCGAGAGTGCCATGTTCCTGTAGTGGTCTGAGAGGTCCTCGGTCTTGCCTGGTGACCACAGCACATCCTGCCCCGGAGCACATGTTCGCCGGGTCAGGTGAGTACCGACAGGTATTGAGATAAATGGAAAGGTGTTTTATATGTAGGAAATGAGGCGGGTGCCTGAAGGCCTATCGAGTGTTACATTGGTGGAGATAAAACTCTGAAAAAAATTACATGTTCCTATAATATTATTTAGCAATTTTTATAGCAGGTGTAGGAAAGGCCCAGCAAATGTGGGCCGAGTGTGAGAAAGCTTTGGCACCATCCACATAGCAACTACCACCATCATTATTATCACCATCACTAGTAAGTATATGTAAATATATTGAAGGTGGATATAGGAACAAGCTGGAGCTGACCTGCTTGTTATGGCTGTAGTCTGAGACGCAGGCCCGGGCACTCATAGCCTTCCTGCGACGTCGGAGGTGAGTGTAGGCCTCCAGCCTAGGCTCAACCAGAAGACCTCCCCATTTACGTCGGTATTCGAGCCAAGCTGTGTGAGACATGAAGACACCAGAACCTGCTCCCACCTCCACGAACACTCCTCTCTTCTGTGTGGGGGTGAGTGGGGTTATCTGATATACATGAGAGTGCATCCTGAGGTTTTTTCAAACATTTTTAGGAAATTTCATATTTTTCATTAATAATGAGAAAAACGTGCATGCATCAGGGTAAAATGTGTTTGAGTATGGAGTTGAGAGCTAGCTCTTGAGACTCTACATTTGACCTACTATTTAAAGGTGTGACTTGCTGACTGCCATCATGGGTTCTTTCATTATTATCTCTACTTGTGAATCCATGTACCAACTTAGCCTCCACTACATCCCTTCATAAAGTATTCTATTTGTTCACTTCCCTCATTCGACTAATTTGAACTTGTCGTTTCAAGTTGTTTTCCCTCGTTCTGTTTTCTCCCATCTATGAGCATCTTATGAGCTGTGATTATGTCTTATCTGTTCTATCCTCTAGCATGTATTAATGTTGGTAGAATTACACACAATATGTTAGGTAAAAGGACACAAGTAAAGTGACATATCCTCTAGCATACCCAGCCTATCAGCTCTGGGATCGACCTTGTAACAAACCTATAGACGTTCTCGGCTCTGTATGCTTGACTGATGGGCGTCTCTGCTGGTGTCGCGTCTTCCATTACTACTCTTATGCTTGCCGTGTATAGTGATCACAATGTGTCCATGAAAATGATGTTATTCTGGCTGTGTGCGGTTCAGGTAAAACGTTTGATGCAATATCCATCCTTAAGTGCCTTTTCTATTTCTGATTATCGGTTTACCTCGCTCTCAGGTATCTTGTGTATCAAGATTGTATGTTCTTTGGATCTTGGCTCCTGTAGCGTCTCTCTTCATCCTCAAACCCAGCCAATAAGTGTTTCACCCAAGTGTCCATGAAACCCTTAATGTCTAGGATTTTAAAGGGGACATGTATAACAAACATACCATACCTCCGTCACCTACTTTGTGAGCAAAAATCTGACGGATGGCAGCCTCAGCGACCATCCACGTCCTGACGTGGAACCAAGGAGGGTCGTCCACCTCCTGCGGGGTGATGGGCTCTGCTACCTGCTTCTGTGGTGGGTCCAGTACCTGCCGCCGGATGTGGCGCAGCATCACCTGACTTTCAGGTGCCACGCACCCCTCCCACACCATCTGGACGCACTCTGAGGAGAGGAGACTGTGTGGGTGCGCAGAAAGAGTAAAAGGAGGGGTGAGTCCTTGAGCTTGGAGGATCAGTCCACCTTACCTAATTGTAATTCACACGTGTCCTACACATCTAGGATTCCAAACTGTCCTACACACTCATGATGCTATAAAAGAAACTTGTAATTCGATCCGAATGCACTGTGAGAGTATCTCTATTGGGGTTTCTGATCCTCTCTGCTCAGTATTTGATTAACCGTCTAAACAGGATTGACCTCTAATTTGGCTACGCCAGTACCTTCTTCACCCACCTGACTCGCAGTACAGTGGGAGCAGCAGTGTGGAGTGCAGTGACAGACTTACGAGATACATGGTACTCAGGCCGCCCACACCCGCAGTCCAGAGCGCCCTTAACAGCCGCCCACCCCTCACTCTTCGAAAAAATATCGACAGCATCCTAATAACAGACGTAGGATGAAAGCAAAGAATAATAGTCCAAACACCGTTGTTGGAACAATTCTCAAAGCGCTGATAACACAAGGTAATTTATATAAAGGAGAGGCAGTGAGCTAGAGGACACAGTGCTAACGTGGGCCAGTACTGGCCAAGTCTGTCTTCCTGATAGACTATGGTCTTGTCTCCTATTTTTCACACGCGGATGGTTCTGTAACTAAGCAGGCCTCCACCTCAATATTCACAGGTGGGGCAAAGGTTCACAGAGAGATTCAATAATTAAACGATAAATAAACAACGAGAGAGACTGGTACAGGCTCCATCACGGAAAGGACCTGCTTCCTAGAACTCCCTTTCCTCAAACGTACGAGGAAACTCTTGTAAAAATCCCCACGTACACGGTGACGACCGTGGTAAATTACCGAGAATAAACCTGAATATTGGTTTAATGGAATGACTTAAAAACTACTTTCATATGTATAAAGTCTTGTAGTAAATTTTTTAATAAATTTGCTTACAACCGCATTGTGAGGTAATTCAAAAGCCTGGTGGTCAGTGACGAGCCCAAGAGCTATCCTACTTGCTCACACCCCTGTGATAGTGACTCCAGCTCTCTGCAACTAAACCTTTGAATTATGATAATGTAGCTACTGAAGCCTTAGTGGAATGTTGACGGTATCCTCATTGTTCATGTCTCCCAGCTCAGGCTGACACTGCTCATGTCTCCCAGCTCAGGCTGACACTGCTCATGTCTCCCAGCTCAGGCTGACACTGCTCATGTCTCCCAGCTCAGGCTGACACTGCTCATGTCTCCCAGCTCAGGCTGACACTGCTCATGTCCCCAGCTCAGGCTGACACTGCTCATGTCTCCCAGCTCAGGCTGACACTGCTCATGTCTCCCAGCTCAGGCTGACACTGCTCATGTCTCCCAGCTCAGGCTGACACTGCTCATGTCTCCCAGCTCAGGCTGACACTGCTCATGTCTCCCAGCTCAGGCTGACACTGCTCATGTCTCCCAGCTCAGGCTGACACTGCTCATGTCTCCCAGCTCAGGCTGACACTGCTCATGTCTCCCAGCTCAGGCTGACACTGCTCATGTCTCCCAGCTCAGGCTGACACTGCTCATGTCTCCCAGCTCAGGCTGACACTGCTCATGTCTCCCAGCTCAGGCTGACACTGCTCATGTCTCCCAGCTCAGGCTGACACTGCCATGTCTCCCAGCTCAGGCTGACACTGCCATGTCTCCCAGCTCAGGCTGACACTGCTCATGTCTCCCAGCTCAGGCTGACACTGCTCATGTCTCCCAGCTCAGGCTGACACTGCTCATGTCTCCCAGCTCAGGCTGACACTGCTCATGTCTCCCAGCTCAGGCTGACACTGCTCATGTCTCCCAGCTCAGGCTGACACTGCTCATGTCTCCCAGCTCAGGCTGACACTGCTCATGTCTCCCAGCTCAGGCTGACACTGCTCATGTCTCCCAGCTCAGGCTGACACTGCTCATGTCTCCCAGCTCAGGCTGACACTGCTCATGTCTCCCAGCTCAGGCTGACACTGCTCATGTCTCCCAGCTCAGGCTGACACTGCTCATGTCTCCCAGCTCAGGCTGACACTGTTCATGTCTCCCAGCTCAGGCTGACACTGTTCATGTCTCCCAGCTCAGGCTGACACTGTCATGTCTCCCAGCTCAGGCTGACACTGCTTTATGTCTCCCAGCTCAGGCTGACACTGTTCATGTCTCCCAGCTCAGGCTGACACTGTTCATGTCTCCCAGCTCAGGCTGACACTGTTCATGTCTCCCAGCTCAGGCTGACACTGTTCATGTCTCCCAGCTCAGGCTGACACTGTCATGTCTCCCAGCTCAGGCTGACACTGTTCATGTCTCCCAGCTCAGGCTGACACTGTTCATGTCTCCCAGCTCAGGCTGACACTGTTCATGTCTCCCAGCTCAGGCTGACACTGTTCATGTCTCCCAGCTCAGGCTGACACTGTTCATGTCTCCCAGCTCAGGCTGACACTGTTCATGTCTCCCAGCTCAGGCTGACACTGTTCATGTCTCCCAGCTCAGGCTGACACTGTTCATGTCTCCCAGCTCAGGCTGACACTGCATGTACATGAACTTCAGTAGTAGGAAGTATGTCCATAGGTAGCTTTGTTGGCACTGTGTCATCAGCAGGTGTTGGCACTGTTTGTCATCACAGTATGCTGGCACTGTTGTACATCACAAGTTCAGTCTCAGTTAGTATCTTTTATGCCCCAGCTACCCATCCTGTGCAGTTAGTCAAAGATTCAGAGGTGACATCAATGGTCCAGGGACTGGACCCCACATCAGCAGTGTGTTGGCACTGTGTACATCAGCAGTGTGTTGGCACTGTGTACATCAGCAGTGTGTTGGCACTGTGTACATCAGCAGTGTGTTGGCACTGTGTACATCAGCAGTGTGTTGGCACTGTGTACATCAGCAGTGTGTTGGCACTGTGTACATCAGCAGTGTAATATGGTCGACTGTACATCAGCAGTGTGTTGGCACTGTGTACATCAGCAGTGTGTTGGCACTGTGTACATCAGCAGTGTGTTGGCACTGTGTACATCAGCAGTGTGTTGGCACTGTGTACATCAGCAGTGTGTTGGCACTGTGTACATCAGCAGTGTGTTGGCACTGTGTACATCAGCAGTGTGTTGGCACTGTGTACATCAGCAGTGTGTTGGCACTGTGTACATCAGCAGTGTGTTGGCACTGTGTACATCAGCAGTGTGTTGGCACTGTGTACATCAGCAGTGTGTTGGCACTGTGTACATCAGCAGTGTGTTGGCACTGTGTACATCAGCAGTGTGTTGGCACTGTGTACATCAGCAGTGTTGGCTACTGGTACATCAGAGTGTTGGCATGACATCAGCAGTGTGTTGGCACTGTGTACATCAGCAGTGTGTTGGCACTGTGTACATCAGCAGTGTGTTGGCACTGTGTACATCAGCAGTGTGTTGGCACTGTGTACATCAGCAGTGTGTTGGCACTGTGTACATCAGCAGTGTGTTGGCACTGTGTACATCAGCAGTGTGTTGGCACTGTGTACATCAGCAGTGTGTTGGCACTGTGTACATCAGCAGTGTGTTGGCACTGTGTACATCAGCAGTGTGTTGGCACTGTGTACATCAGCAGTGTGCTGGCACTGTGTACATCAGCAGTGTGCTGACACTGTGTACATCAGCAGTGTGCTGACACTGTGTACATCAGCAGTGTGTTGGCACTGTGTACATCAGCAGTGTGTTGGCACTGTGTACATCAGCAGTGTGCTGGCACTGTGTACATCAGCAGTGTGCTGGTACTGTGTACATCAGCAGTGTGCTGCTACTTCACTCTGTGATGTATAGTGTAGCAGCACACTGCTGATGTACACAATGTTATTACATAAAAAATAAAATCATGTGACCTTTTGTGAGGTGATAGCGAGGCCGGGCAGGAAGGGAAGTTCCCCGTCTACCATACACCGGTCTGACCTTATTCAACGAAACTGTTGGTAGTGCCATGCTGTATTTGATTAGTGTGTGTGTGTGTGTACTCACATGTTTTTCGTTGCAGGGGTCGAGTCTCAGCTCCTGGCCCCGCCTCTTCGCTGATCGCTACTAAGTCCACTCTCTTCCTGTTCCAAGAGCCTTATCGTATATCGTACCTCTTCTTAAAGCTATGTGTGTGTCTTTACCTATTTATGGTTGCGGGAGTAGATTCTCAGCTCTTGGCCCCGCCTCTTAACTTGCTGCTCGCGGAATTTACTCGCTCTTAGCCTCGTGGGCCCTGAAATACCTATGCTGCAAACTCTGCATGGTTCCTGCCTCCACTACTTCGTCGTCAAGGTCATTCAACTTCCTGACCATTCTAAGGCTGGAAAAAATCTTCCTGGTATCCCTGTGACTTATCATGTGTAACGTCCAACTGTGCCCTCGTGTACCTGTTCCCAGCCTCGCGAGCAGGCGGGGAACACGTACTTAATTTACTTAAAGCTGTGTTTTTTTATACGAATATTTTAAAATAAACACAACAAAAAGTACGGAAAGTAATTTACACAAGTAAATAAATATTTTGTATGTCTTTTTCATGTTTCCTCTGAGTCTTCTATTCTCTAATGTTTCCTAGGTTCAGTTCCTTCACTCTTCACAGTTCATTTCCCTTACCTCTGCTACTAGTCTCTCCGTTAATCTCTGCACTTGCTTCAGTTTTTAGGTAAGTTTTATCAGTTCTGGTTTCCCTTCTGCTGTCGGGTACTCCAAGATGGTCCACATACTATGTCGTACTCGTATAAAGGGTCGTACTCGTATAAAGGGTCGTACTCGTATAAAGGGTCGTACTCGTATAAAGGGTCGTACTCGTATAAAGGGTCGTACTCGTATAAAGGGTCGTACTCGTATAAAGGGTCGTACTCGTATAAAGGGTCATACTCGTATAAAGGGTCGTACTCGTATAAAGGGTCATACTCGTATAAAGGGTCATACTCGTATAAAGGGTCATACTCGTATAAAGGGTCGTACTCGTATAAAGGGTTGTACTCGTATAAAGGGTCGTACTCGTATAAAGGGTCGTAAATGTTTGTGGAGAGTCCTGAAAGTTGATATTAGATTCACAAAATGAGTATTCATTGCAGAGATTATTCGGTTGATTTGCAGCTCAGGAGATATGCTCGCCACTATGCTCACCCCTTAGATCTCCTTAAGTGAACTTGTAACTTCTGTCTCCCGACTCTATATAGGCAGACCCCCACTTATACAGCAGGTTAGGTTCTGGGCTACTGCTGTAAAGTGAAACATAGCCTTATTGCATATACAGTACATACATTACTTACTTTAAATATTTTCGTCCTAGGCTTATAGTGAATGGTGAATATATTTGTTGTAGAAAGTCTGAATAAATGAAGAATGGGTATAACTGAAAAACTGCTGCATTAGTGAAGCGCCGTTAAGCAAAGTGCTGTAAAGTGGGGCCCCTCCTGTAATTTTATGGTTTTCTTTCCCATTTTCCAATTTTTCATAACCTTGCATGTGCTAGGGCTGAATTCCATTAGCCGCTTGTCTGGCCAGGTCCATCTGTAGCCTTTTTTTTTCCCATCAGATTTTATTCTGGACTCTGAAGGCAGGTCAGTTCTGGGACGCATAGCAGCCAGGTACAAGCTACACCACTGTCACTGTGATCACTAAAAGAAGCATGATATGTGGACTCCCAAGGTGGTGCTCACACTATCAAGGTGTGTGAGGCAGTGTTGCTGGTGTGTGAGGCAGTGTTGCTGGTGTGTGAGGCAGTGTTGCTGGTGTGTGAGGCAGTGTTGCTGGTGTGTGAGGCAGTGTTGCTGGTGTGTGAGGCAGTGTTGCTAGTGTGTCAGTGTGTGAGGCAGTGTTGCTAGTATGTCAGTGTGTGAGGCAGTGTTGCTAGTGTGTCAGTGTGTGAGGCAGTGTTGCTAGTGTGTCAGTGTGTGAGCCAGTGTTGCTAGAGTGTCAGTGTGTGAGGCAGTGTTGCTAGTGTGTCAGTGTGTGAGGCGGTGTTGCTAGTGTGTCAGTGTGTGAGGCGGTGTTGCTAGTGTGTCAGTGTGTGAGGCGGTGTTGCTAGTGTGTGAGGCAGTGTTGCTAGTGTGTCAGTGTGTGAGGCAGTGTTGCTAGTGTGTCAGTGTGTGAGGCAGTGTTGCTAGTGTGTCAGTGTGTGAGGCAGTGTTGCTAGTGTGTCAGTGTGTGAGGCAGTGTTGCTAGTGTGTCAGTGTGAGGCAGTGTTGCTAGGTGTCAGTGGAGGCAGTGTTGCTAGTGTGTGAGGCAGTGTTGCTAGTGTGCGAGGCAGTGTTGCTAGTGTGTGAGGCAGTGTTGCTAGTGTGTGAGGCAGTGTTGCTAGTGTGTGAGGCAGTGTTGCTAGTGTCAGTGTGTGAGGCGGTGTTGCTAGTGTGTGAGGCAGTGTTGCTAGTGTGTCAGTGTGTGAGGCAGTGTTGCTAGTGTGTCAGTGTGTGAGGCGGTGTTGCTAGTGTGTGAGGCAGTGTTGCTAGTGTGTGAGGCAGTATTGCTATGAGGTGTTGCTAGTGTGAGGCAGTGTTGCTAGTGTGTGAGGCAGTGTTGCTAGTGTGTGAGGCAGTGTTGCTAGTGTGTGAGGCAGTGTTGCTAGTGTCAGTGTGTGAGGCGGTGTTGCTAGTGTGTCAGTGTGTGAGGCAGTGTTGCTAGTGTCAGTGTGTGAGGCGGTGTTGCTAGTGTGTGAGGCAGTGTTGCTAGTGTGTGAGACAGTGTTGCTAGTGTGTGAGTCAGTATTGCTAGTGTGTGAGGCAGTGTTGCTAGTGTGTGAGGCAGTGTTGCTAGTGTGTGAGGCAGTGTTGCTAGTGTGTGAGGTAGTGTTGCTAGTGTATGAGGCAGTGTTGCTAGTGTCAGTGTGTGAGGCAGTGTTGCTAGTGTGAGAGGCAGTGTTGCTAGTGTGAGAGGCAGTGTTGCTAGTGTGTGAGGCAGTGTTGCTAGTGTGTGAGGCAGTGTTGCTAGCTCCTAATAAATATTTGAAACGGGGGGGGGGGGGTGAGTCGTGGAAATATGCAACAAAATAACGTTTTAACACATTTTTTCTATATTTTTAAATATTTCACATATTTAAAAAAAGTGTTAATAGTTATACACAGAAGGGAATAATTAGACGCATGGGAGAGAAAACGTTACAGGAATAAGAACTAATGAAAACAAAGAGAGAACTATAACCTCGTAGTGAGTTTAAGAATCAGCTTGTAATATTAAACGTGTCATCTTAAACGTTCACTCAGAGACACCAGGTTTATGTCTCACATTTGTACGACACTAATGACATAAACCTTGGTAATAGATAACCACAAGTTGGTTGAGAAAGACACGTGAGCAAACACTACCTGGAGTTTACCTGGAGAGGGTTTCGGGGGTCAACGCCCCCGCTGCTCGGTCTGAGACCAGGTCTCGTGGTGGATCAGGGTCTGATCAACCAGGCTGTTACTGCTGGCCGCACGCAAACTGACGTACGAACCACAGCCCGGTTGGTCAGGTACTGACTTTAGGGCAGCGGGCCTCCAGCAGCAACAGCCTGGTTGACCAGGCAAGCACCAGACGAGCCTGGCCCATAGCCGGGCTCAGAGAGTAGATAAACTCTCGAAACTCTTCAAAGGTATTTCAAAGGTATTTCAAAGGTGCCTGTCCAGTGCCTTCTTGAAGACAGGTAGGGGTCTATTGGTAATCCCCCTAATGTATGCTGAGAGGCAGTTAAACAGTCTTGGGCCCCTGACACTTATTGTGTTGTCTCTCAGTGTACTCGTGGCTCCCCTGATTCTCATTGGGGGAATGTTGCATCTCCTGCCGAGTCTTTTGCTTTCATAGGGAGTGATTTTCGTGTGCAAGTTTGGTACTAATCCCTCTAGGAACATAGGATATATTTATTAGAAAAAGTCTCGGTCCTGGAACCTTGACCACTTCTAACATAAAAGGTGACAGTACCTGACTGTTCCTTTCCAACAAACTACTAGTCATTAATATACAACTATATAGCGTAGATGAGAGGTGTAATAGTCAAGTTTTATCGTTTTACTTATTTAGCAAAGCTAGATAAATCAGCAATGTGCTGCTACCATATTCTATATGATAGTTACACAGTAGGCACACAAGCCAGTTATGTTTCCTTGTCATATTCCCTCAGGTAGTCTGGGTTACATACATAATGTTAAAATCTGTCATCCTACGCAGGAAAAACTCCAGCAGTGCAATAAGGATATCGTCAAGTATTCCATTAAAGATTCAGGTGTCACGACAGCTTCAGAGGTTTATGTTCGTAAGGAATAGGGTGTGAGAGGGGATGGGTCACGAGGTGATGGATAAGGGGAAGGGGAAGTAAGGTCGGAGGTCACAGGTCAAGACCAAAAAAAGGTCAAGATGAACGGGTCACCCCCCTCCCCATCGCCCCAAAGCCTTCTGTGTATACCAAGAGTTGTAGTGGACCTGAACCTGGCCATTGCCCACTGCTCTTCTTCTCTCATTATACTGAAGGATCTAGTAGAGTTGATGTTGTTATGGTGTTTGTCTACACTAGTATCTTACTGTCTTCCACTACCATGTGTGTCTCACCAACTTCTCTCACCTATTCATGGAAAAATTCCACTTTTACTGTAGTTCAAATGACTGCCAGCAGCCTCCGCTGTCTTAATATTCACTGCCTTCCATTTGTTAGAAATGAATTTAATCACGTTTACCAACATTATTATTACCCTAAAGAGATTAGACACATATGGGTAGGAAGGGCTGGGTTTGATTAGTACCGGAAGTATTGAAGCAAATTCTTGGGTGGCTTTGGGAAAAGGTTATACAATTAGGTAGGTTTTATGGGCCAGTAGACCTGCTTCTGTGTTCCTCGATGTTCTTATATACTCTCTTGCAGCGTCTTACGATGATCTTCGTGTTCAGCTTCATCTGTCCTCTCTTACTTGACTCTGCTTTCTGTTCAACAATCTCCTTCATTCACCAGCTTGTTTTTCTGTTATGTAAACCAGATTTTTGGTTACACTGTATCAAATTCTTTGTGGCACTCTAGGAACATGTACCATACCCGACCATCCTTGCTCGCCTAACTTCTCTCAAACTCTTATAAAATTTCATAGGGTTGAAGAGACAAAATTTGTTTTCCACTCTGAGACAATGTTGATCTTCCGTGAAGAAGTTCGTCTTCCATATGGTGTGTTGTTTCCAGCATTTACTTCAACACCTTACAGTGTGATACCAACAAGATGTGAAAACAGGCACTTATGTACAGTTCAGGACGTTCATTAGAGGAAACGTTTCGCCCCATAGTGGCTTCAACAGACTGATGAAGCCACTGTGTGGCGAAACGTTTCCTCAATAAAGATTCCCAAGTGTTGTATAAGTGTATCGTTCTTCAACTTGTCGGCTTCTAAACCATTTATCAGTGTTTCTTCTCCAACACTTTTTTTATAATCAGTATAATATTGGGTGTTTTACAGTTCTCTCTCTCACTCTACGTTCCAATGACGTATTTAAATCTTTAACAGTGGCTTAAAAAAAAATTCGACCCTTTCTATCAGCGCCCAAGGTGAGATTCTGCCGTGTTCCATTACCTTCACTCTGTTCAACTAATTCAGGTTCTACCGCACCTTCTATCATTACTAGGAACTCAACATACTATTGTTTTGGTCCACCGTCTACCAGTTGTGGTAGTTGCCTGTGTTCAGTATTAAAGATCATTTGTCTTAAGGACGTGTTCAAGACACTGACTACTGTGTTACACTGTATCTCAGGATATTATTGACTAGCTTGTTTCTCTCATCTTTGTGTATTTTTCAAGTATGTTTGCACAGCCCTCTGCGTAATTCGCCGTTTTAACCGAGTGTAAATTGAAGATGAGCTCTAGCTCTTTGGCCTGCCTCTTAAGTTTTGATTGATGTGGCTTAAGTCAGTTGTATATACACGTCAACCCCAGAGTTGTTATCACCAACTGTGTCACAGTTGACCTCCTTCCACTTAGTCACTCTAACCTTGAGATGTTTCCTGACATCTCTTATGTTTTAATTGCTTGTTCACTTTCCACTTCCTAAAACCTTTCCTGGAAAAGAAGCTGTCTTTGTCAAGCTTGTCTATGTCTTTGTCAAGCTTGTCTATGACTTAAAAATAATTAAGAGGCACGCAAGTTCCCCTGTCTTCTAATAATATAATCGTTTTTCCACTGTAATCTACCTTGTCCATAATTACTATCACATTTACTTTGTCTGTTTCGTAAGGTCCAAGATCTTCCCTTAATTCATGGTATAACTTAACAAATTTTTGAGAACAATTGTGTAAGTTATACCATGAATTAAGGAAAGATCCTGGACTTCACCTTACGAAACAGACAAAGCAAATGTGATAGTAATTATGTACAAGGTAGATTATACTGGAAAAACGAACATGTTATTAGAAGACAGGGGAACTTATGTGCCCCTTAAAATGCACCAGTCCTAGGCAGTGGCGGACCTACATTTTTGTGGCCCTGAAGCTTGAACTGTTATGGTCGTCTTCACAACCAGCAACGGCTGCCCTATATCATACTTTAATAACCTTTTAATTTTTATTTTAACCATTATTTTGTATTAAATTACGCTATATTATTATTTTTTTTAAACCCTTCTCATAGAGTAGACCCAAAATTTTTAAGCAATGTGGACTAAAGTGGCTTCTGGGGCCCCTCTGGGATTAGGGGCCCTCAGGCTAAAGCTTCATTAATTTCATAGCAGATCCGCCCCTGGTTCTACGGGAAAAAATAGCCTGGTTGATCAAGCTGTCAGCAAGACTAGCCTTATGAGACCTAACACGAGCTGTGGGTTGCACACTGGTATTGTGTACTCGAGAACTGGTTGTATACGTAATGAACAATTTTTATTGAATCATTATTTAAATTTCTGAAGGCCATCCTTATTTTTAGCAACATAAACAGTAGAATTAGAGAAGTAATTTTGAAGTGATCAGTCCCTCAACCTTGATAGGTGGTAGTCAGTCCCTTAATTTAGAGAGGCTGACCGCCTATCAAGGCTGAGGGACTGATCACCCCAAATCACCTCTTCTACGGTCTCTAGTATTGTAATCACCTCTGTATTCGACTGATGAAGCCTGCTGCATAGGCGAAACGTTTCAGCCAATAAAGATACCTAAGTGCTGCACATAAGGGAAGTGTGTGAAACGTCGGAGGGTTGTGTCGAGCATGCTGTGTTTGTGACAACCACGAGTACGTAGACGATTCAGACACAGGTACAACAGTTGGGTGTCTTTATTGATGAAACGTTTCGCCTACACAGTAGACTTCTTCAGTCAAATACAAAGGCAGCAGTAGATATGAAATAAAGATGATGTAATCAGTCCATCAACATTGGAGAATAGTATTTAAGGTAGTCAGTCCCACAGCCTGGAGAAGAGTTCGGCTCCATGGACTGATTACATCATCTTTATTTCACTACTACTGCTGCCTCTGTAATTGACTGAAGAAGTCTACTGTGTGGGCGAAACGTTTCATCAATAAAGATACCCAACTGTTGCACCTGTGTCTTAATCTTCAACTTGTTGGTATTTATACCATTTTCAACAACACGAGTAAATAGTTTTAGACTTCCTTCTGCCTTCCTGAATATTATAATTACACTTACCAGCAGTTAATTATCTTGTAATGTGTTGAAGATGTGCAGTTAGTGGCGTGCACAGGGCTTCTGGTCCTCCTTTCGGTATCCAGGATAATTTTATAAATAATCACCTTTTTTTTTTATGTATTGTTTTGCTTTCGAAGTTTCGTATTTGGCTCACTTGGTGGTTCAGTCTGCCAGCTTCGTACGTACGCCTGCAAATATCTAGATGACTATAATTATCATACATAGTGACATATGTGTAAATTACCTAGAATAATCCCCAAGAAAGTCAGACAAAGTTACTTATTTCCACTGGGGTCCTTGTAATATCTTGTTAATTAAAACCTAGCTGTGAGATACAGCAGAAATCAGTCTTCATTATGACCTTAAAAATTGAAAGAGCTAAGTTTGTGTTGGTCTTGCTGCTGCTGCTGCTGCTCCTCGACCAGCTGTCAATAAATCGTGGAGACCTGTGTTTCCCTTGAGTTTGACTTCTATCTTCCAGATGTTGCGTTCATGGTACACTGTAACTTTGGCTGCTGCGTCTATTTCGAATTTTTGCTTTCTTACCCAACCCTGACTGCCTTCCCAACACCCTGCCCTCCCATCTTTACTGCCCTTACACTCTCCTCCCACAATGGCCCCACCCCTTCTCCCACATTGCCTTCCCCTATCCCAAACTGCCTCTTCCTCTCGCACTGGTAGTCCCACCTACTCTCCTTGCTTGCCTCTCCTCTCCGCCCAGCTCCGAGGACCACTTTCACTTCACCCTGACGTGCTTAACTGGGTTTCCCACGCCCCTTAACCACTCCCTTCCCCCGCTCACCCCCTCCTCATTGCCCCCTCCCTCAGCCTCCTCCTCCTACCCCATAACATACCCTAATCCACCCCTTCCTCCTCCCTCTCAACCCTTCGCCGTGCCCCTCCCATCTTTTCTTCCTCTTACTCTTCTCTGTTGTCTTCCTGTTCGTCATCTAAGTGTTTGCCTGGCCTTTATAACTCACTACGGCACCTCCGTCCTTAGTACCTGTGTACTCACCTATATGTGGTTGCAGGGGTCGAGTTACAGCTCCTTAAAGCTAGTCACTAGACGAGTATATTATCTTAAAGTCTCAACGTCATGGGCCAGTTGAAGGAAACATCAGACAACCTCAACATATGATATTTAATCCACCCTAAGCATCATATTAATTACCAAATTTCTCAATTGAACGTAAAATTGGTCACGTAAAACCTGGAAAGCACATTCGACATAGTGTGTCATGACATATTACGTAAACAAGCTACAAGGACGATGCCTTGATAGCTTAGGCTGTGTAGAGAGGCTCACGTCTTACGTAAACAAGAAACTGTTTGTTAAATAATAAGAAATTGGATGTCTCGCTCTGGTGGCTAAAGCTCTCGCTTCACACGGCGAGGGCCTGGGTTCGATTCCCAGCCAGGGCAGAAACATTGGGCGTGTTTCTTTACACCTGTTGTCTATGTTCCCCATCAGTAAAATGGGTACCTGGGTGTTAGTCGACTGGTGTGGGTCGCATCCTAGGACACTGACCTAATCTGCCCGAAATGCTCAGCATAACAAGGGACTTTCTATATAGTAGTATGTCACTGATGTCAGCTAGGCCTGTATACCATGTACATGTACTTGTAGTAAAGTATATTATTATTATTATTATTATTATTATTATTATTATTATTATATGTGGAGTTCCACAAGGAAGTATCTTGGGTCCCCTCTACTTTTGCTATGTAAATGATGTCCCTGTTGGGGTTTAATG
The DNA here is from genome assembly GCA_009830355.1 of Cherax destructor. Taxonomy (NCBI): domain Eukaryota; kingdom Metazoa; phylum Arthropoda; class Malacostraca; order Decapoda; family Parastacidae; genus Cherax; species Cherax destructor. The sequence goes on from WNWK01005337.1 coordinate 52,129, forward strand.
AAAGTTGTTACTGTGTGCAGACTACGGGGAATCGAAGTGTCATCATCGTAACAGGACTCGTGTACTTACGTCACTGTGCGAAATTTCTCAAGGTATCGTTCTATGAAAACGAGATATGTTGCGGAACGAGCTGTTATTGGGACAACGTTTCGCTCTGTGTAGAGCTTCATCAAGTAATGACTTAATAAAGGTCAAGCGAAATGTTGCCCCAATAAAAGCTTTTCCTGCGGCTTGTTTCTCTGTATTCAGACATGTGGGTGGTGCCTCCCTCATCACTCTCACATACACACTACAAGATTTAACCTAATTTGAGGTTGAGCCCTAGGCAACTCTCTTATCAGAGGTCAGTATTAATTGTACTGAACTAAGAATAATAGTTTTAGTGGGTTATGCTAAGTTATAGCCTCTCGTCACTGCACACCTGTGTTCTAAGGACAGGTTTGTTGTTGTTCTTGATTCGTCGGTGCTCTCCCGACCAGGGTCTTTTCCAGATGGTGACCCGGCCTTGGCTCCCTGTCTTGGGAGTGTCGTGAGATCTATGTCTTCCCTGGGAGGAGGTACAAGTACCTCCTCATCTTCTGGGACCAATGTCCCCAGGCCTAGCCACATTCCCCGCCTTCACGAGGCTCGTAGGGAGAAGCTAGGCCTCTGGTCTGCCATCTTCCCCGCCCCAGGGGGACTCGTGGGAATGGCAGTCTCGTGAGCTGCAGGTGGTAGCAAACTCTGGCTCTGGCACCTTCCCCTTAGGACAGGTGTTGTAGAAATATATGCACATCATCATCTTGTAAAAAATATTTGTAAAAATATTTGTATATTCAATCTGGAGAAATGATTACCTTTGTGGTATGGAGTGTCGTAGGTTGTTGATAAAAAGCTGAATAGTAATTATCATTTTCACATTTATAATTTTGACAAATATTTCATGATTAAAATAATTCTGCATGAATCAACCCTTGAAAAAAAATCTTGAATAAATGTTAAGAAATTAAATTAAAATTAAAAAGAGAAATGGTAAAGAGGAAAATAAATGGAATGAGGAAAAGACAGTGAAGGGAAAGACAGAGATAAAAATAATGTGGAATGTGGGTAAGGAGACAAAGTTGGATAAGAATGAAGACTATATAACTCGAGGCTCAAAGAAGTACAGGATGATGTTGAAAATGGTATAAAATACCGACAGGTTGATGATTAAGACACAGGTGCAACAGTTGGGAATCTTTATTGATAAAACGTTTCGCCTAAGCAGTAGGTTTCTTCAGAAGCCTACTGTGTGGGCGAAACGTTTCAACAATAAAGCTACCGAACTGTTGAACCTGTGTCTTAATCAAGTATAGGAGGAGGAAGTGGAAGAAGAGGTGATGGGGAAAATTTTGAGTAGTTGGAGGATGAGGGAGAGAGGGAGGGAGGGAGGGAGGATGAGAGGGAGGCTATGAATGAAGTGAGAGAACAGGTCTCAGTCGAGGGGCGACCACCCAGCTGACTACATGGAGCTCTGGGCCACAGCAGTGTGTGTAAGACTGGACGACCCTCACGTTATAGTAGTGGAGGGAGGGGGGGGTAGATATTACCTCTAGACCTCCTTCCCTTATGCACCCTTCCCCATGTCCCCTCCTGCAGGGGAAGGGGTGAAACAGTGTATTGGTGAGACGGTTCTGAAAGACTCACATAGGATATGTAAGGGAGCGTCGCTCTTCGGCAAGGTAGGACATGTTGCGATATTACTCGTTGTCGTCTACCGTACGAAACGTCGGGGCCGTGGAAACGTTGAACCCATGCAAAAACCCGGAAATCGTAGTCACAAACATTAAACCCAGTGCTAAAACATTAAATTTAGACCTAGAGGAACGTTGAAGCGACGAAAATTGTCGGACACTTAGAAAACGTTGAAACTTCATTAAACGTTGAACTTAAACAAAAAGTCGGACCGTGGTAAAAAAAACTTTAGACCATACAAAACGTAGGACCTTATGAAACGTCTGGCATATACTAGGCATTTAACTCCTGCAAATCTCTGGACCCCATTATAAAACGTTCACTCATACACCTACCTTTGATATACCTTTGAAGAGTTTCGAGAGTATCTACTCTCTGAGCCCGGCCATGGGCCAGGCTCGTCTGGTGCTTGCCTGGTCAACCAGGCTGTTGCTGCTGGAGGCCCGCTGCCCCACATATCCATCACAGCCTGGTTGATCTGGCACCTGGTGAAGATATTTGTCCAGTTTCCTCTTGAAGGCTTCTACACTGGTTCCAGCCGTGTTTCAGATATCTTCTGGTAAGATGTTGAATAGTCTGGGACCCCGGATGTTAATACAGTGCTCCCGTATTGTCCCCACCGCACCCCTGCTCCTCACTGGGTTTATTTTACACTTTCTCCCATATCTCTCACTCCAGTATGTTGTTATGGCAGTGTGCAGATTTGGGACCAGGCCCTCAAGTACTTTCCATGTATATATTATCATGTATCTCTCTCCTCCGCTCCAATGAGTACATGTTCAAGACTTGAAGGCGTTCCCAATAATTTAGATGTTTCAATGGCTCAATGTGAGCCGTAAACGATCTCTGGATTTGTTCCAGCTCTGCTATTTCTCCTGCCCTGAACGGGGCCGTCAGCACTGAGCAGTATTCTAAGTGAGGGAGCACTAGCGATTTGAATAGTGTCACCATCGGCATTATTTCCTTGTTTTGAAAGTTCTCAATACCCACCCCGTCATCTTCCTGGCTGTTGTGATCTTTGTCTTGTTATGGTCTTTAAACGACAGATCAGCAGACATAATTATTCCCAAGTCCTTTACGTGTTCCTTTCGTTCTATGTGGTGACCCTCTTGCGTTTTGTATATAGTGTTCCTTTTGAGTTCTTCATTTTTTCCATACCTAAGCAGCTGAAACTTATCACCATTGAACGTCATGTTGTTCTCCACTGCCCATTGGAAGACCCTGCTTATGTCCTCCTGTAATTTTTCAGTGTCCTCTACCGTAGTGACTTTCATGCTTATTTTAGTGTCATCTGCAAATGATGATACAAAAGTGTGCTGGGTGTTTTTATCTATGTCTGCTATGAGGATGAGAAACAGCAGAGGTGCCAGGACAGTGCCTTGGGGCACTGAGCTTTTGACCTCGCTGATGCTGGATCTTGCCCTGTTCACTACTACTTTTTGTGTTCTTTGTGTTAGGAACTCAAAAATCCATCTGCCTACCTTCCCCGTAATGCCTATGGCCCTCATTTTGTGCGCTATCACTCCATGATCGCATTTGTCAAACGCCTTTGCAAAATCTGTGTAAAACGTTTTTCTGCAGAATTTCCTGAATGTTCTGTAAGATCACTTGTATTTTTTAATACCTGTAAATTTACTGTTTTTTTTTAATATCTGAACGGGTAAAACTAATTAATTAGGCTTCAAGAGTATTTACAACACTAGGGTCATTAAAACTGTCTGTCACCTGTGCACCACCAATCAAGAATACTTCGATACCTAAAAATAGGTATTAAAGTAAACTCCCAGTGTATATACACAAATATCAGTGCATGTATCTTCGTTAGAGCTAATAATGTTTGTGTATATCTGCACCAATGAATGTATACACGTGCGCGTACATGCATATATTCTCTCTCACACACACGTTCTTTCATTCCCTTCCTCCTCATATTATTAATGCTGGTGAAGAACTCTTCACCCAAGGATCATCATTGGCATGTCATCCCTTGTTTTGAAGGTTCTCAATAGCCATCCTATCATTTTCCTCTCAATGTGATCATGACACTGTTGTGCTCCTGCGGTGAGATCCTCTCATATTATCACTCCCAAGTCCTTCACATTGGTTTCTCGCTCTATTTGCGTGGTTAGAATTTGTTATATGCTCCGCTCTTGCTTTTATTTCCTTAAGTTTTTCATAACGGAGTAACTGAAATCTGTTCTCATTCAATATCATATTGTTTTTCCATGGCCCCTTGGAAAAGTTGTTATATCCCCTTGATGATTTACCGTGTCCTCAGTGGATGATAGTCATGCAGATTCTAATATCGTCTGTATCTAGTGTTACTAGGCATCTAACCATTGTTACTAGGCATCTAACCATTGTTACTAGGCATCTAACCATTGTTACTAGGCATCTAACCATTGTTACTAGGCATCTAACCATTGTTACTAGGAATCTAACCATTGTTACTAGGAATCTAACCATTGTTACTAGGAATCTAACCATTGTTACTAGGTACCTGACCAGTTACTAGGCATCTAACCAGTGCTACTAGGCATCTAACCAGTGTTACTAGGCATCTAACCAGTGCTACTAGGCATTAACCAGTGTTACTAGGCATCTAACCAGTGTTTCTAGGCACCAAATAAGTTATTAGGCATCTAATAATTGTTACTAGGCATCTAATAATTGTACTAGGCACCTAACCAATGTTACTAGGCATCTAACCAGTGTTACTAGGCACCTCTAACTAATGTTACTAAGCACCTAGCCAGTGTTACTAGGCACTTAACCAGTGTTACTAGGCACCTAACCAGTGTTACTAGGCACCTAACCAGTGTTACTAGGCACCTCTAATCAGTGTTACTAGGCACCTCTAACCAGTGTTACTAGGCACCTCTAACCAGTGTTACTAGGCACCTCTAACCAGTGTTACTAGGCACCTCTAACCAGTGTTACTAGGCACCTCTAACCAGTGTTACTAGGCACCTCTAACCAGTGTTACTAGGCACCTCTAACCAGTGTTACTAGGCACCTAATCAATGTTACTAGGCACCTAACCAGTGTTACTAGGCACCTAACCAGTGTTACTAGGCACCTAACCAGTGTTACTAGGCACCTAACCAGTGTTACTAGGCACCTAACCAATGTTACTAAGCATCTACACATACATAATTTTTATTTATGACAATCATTGAATAATTTTCTGTACTTCTGTACGGTTATAAATTTTCACGATGGTTTGGATTTCACATGAATGTTGTGTTTACATTTACATAATACAGCATTTATATTTAATATACGATGTCGCTTGAAAGACGAATTAAAATTTCTAAAAAAAAAAAAAAAATAGCAAATTCACCTACGTCAACCCAACAGATGGACATAATGTACTCCAAGGTTGTCATAGATAACTCTGTCGCTGATCCTGTTGTCATAGATAACTCTGTCGCTGATCCTGTTGTCATAGATAACTCTGTCGCTGATCCTGTTGTCATAGATAACATGATCCTTACCCTAACATGTGATAGGATCTTCATCAGAGAACAGGAGGTCCTTGCCGACCACTAACTCAAGTAGAATTATTGATTTTCCTCTGAGTGCTCATCCAGGAGATGTTTGTTGGGTTCTGTTTTTTTTATGTGGCTCTACCAGAAAAAAGTTTTCTTCCCGTAGGCACAAAATAAAAATACTTATGTTGCACAACCCACTTATTGTTAGAGAATTTACATAATAACCCACATTTTTCAAGTAAATATTGACCATTATTTATAAGAAATATCTTTATACACTGCCAGATAATGATCAACCCCGAACATGATATACGAGTAGTATGTCAATACAGCACGAACCGTTAATTCAAATTTATTTCAAATAATTGAATATAATATACGTACAATAATCAGAAAGCCCATAAGATGCACAGCACTTAAGACAATCTTAGACTAGTATTACGATATTTTTTTTTTTTTTTTGGGGGGGACTGTATGAGAGAAAATTAACTATGATGTGGGTTAGACACTGCTAGGAGACACTTCTATATAAAAGTTTAACTAGAGTCTGGTTAACACTAATGTCTATGAAGACGAGTTTAGGTTAGTATAGAACTATAGATTGACGGCTCCCTTCTTTACCCCTTCCTTTCTACCTACTCAATATTCACAGTCTCTCTCCACTTCTCCCTGACCCTCCCTTTGCTTCTCCCCCTCCCTCTGCTTCTCCCTGACACTCTCTTCCTCTCTCTGCTTCTCCCTGACCCTCTCGCACTCCTTCTGCTTCTCCCTGACCCTCTCTTCCACTCCCTCTGCTTCTCCCTGACCCTCTCTTCCACTCCCTCTGCTTCTCCCTGACCCTCTCTTCCACTCCCTCTGCTTCTCCCTGACCCTCTCTTCCACTCCCTCTGCTTCTCCCTGACCCTCTCTTCCCTCCCTCTGCTTCTCCCTGACCCTCTCTTCCACTCCCTCTGCTTCTCCCTGACCCTCTCTTCCACTCCCTCTGCTTCTCCCTGACCCTCTCTTCCACTCCCTCTGCTTCTCCCTGACCCTCTCTTCCACTCCCTCTGCTTCTCCCTGACCCTCTCTTCCACTCCCTCTGCTTCTCCCTGACCTCTCTTCCACTCCTCTGCTTCTCCTGACCCTCTCTTCCACTCCCTCTGCTTCTCCCTGACCCTCTCTTCCACTCCCTCTGCTTCTCCCTGACCCTCTCTTCCACTCCCTCTGCTTCTCCCTGACCCTCTCTTCCCTCCTCTGCTTCTCCCTGACCCTCTCTTCCACTCCCTCTGCTTCTCCCTGACCCTCTCTTCCACTCCCTCTGCTTCTCCCTGACCCTCTCTTCCCTCCCTCTGCTTCTCCCTGACCCTCTCTTCCACTCCCTCTGCTTCTCCCTGACCCTCTCTTCCACTCCCTCTGCTTCTCCCTGACCCTCTCTTCCACTCCCTCTGCTTCTCCCTGACCCTCTCTTCCACTCCCTCTGCTTCTCCCTGACCCTCCCTTCCACTCCCTCTGCTTCTCCCTGACCCTCCCTTCCTTCCTCTCATTGTTTGTACATCTTGTCTGCCCCACTTCTCTCCTTCCGTGTTTACTGAAGTTACTCTTCAAAATGTTCTCACCTTGGTCGATCATTACTTTAACCTGTTTTACTAACCTTACTTCTCTCCCTCACTTTTATCTCTCCCTCATCTTTACTTTCCTCCTTCATATTTACCTCTCACCTTTACTTCCTTCCTCGCCTTTACTTTCCTCCCTCACCTTTGCATCCTTCCCTCCCTCACCTTTGTGTCCCACCTCACATTTGCATCCCTCCCTCACCTTTACATCCCACCCTCACCTTTACATCCCTCCCTCACCTTTGCATCCTCCCTCACCTTTACATCCCTCCCTCACCTTTGCATCCTCCCTCACCTTTACATCCCTCCCTCACCTTTACATCCCTCCCTCACCTTTACATCCCTCCCTCACTATTATTTTGTTTCTAATATTATGCATCGTATTATCCTCTTAAATTCTCTTTTATTCTTCTGTAACTTTTGTTATATTTACAAATAATGTTGTATACATGAGTCAAGTAAATCCTCCTGAGGTGAGTTAATGAGAGCTATCATTCAATCCTGGCAGGATTCCTTGAAAGAGAGCCGAGTACTATTGCATAAGCATCATCCCTGCATGTGATGACTAGGTTGTGAGGAGACTGAAACTAAGGAGTATTTCATCGTGATAAAATATATATACATACATATAGTCTTTGAGGACTAATTATAGTGTATGAAGATTAACAGTTACAGAAACAGGAATGGTTACGTATACAGGTAATCTCTACGCCGTATTTCAAAGTACACTATTAAAAATTTGTATAGATGGGGAGTAATTGTAACTGTAGATATTAAAGTCTATAAATACAAATTATCATCTTAAAAGGGGCCTAACTTCTCCCTACGAGCCCCGTGAGGGCGGGGAACGTGGCTAGGCCTGGGGACATTTGGTCCCAGACGATGAGGGGGTACTTGTACCTCCTCCCATGGGAGACATAGGTCTCAGACACTCCCAAGACAGAGAGCCAAGGCCGGGTCACCATCTGGGAAAGACCCGGGCCGCGAGAGTACCGGCGAATCAACAACAAATAGAATACAACTATATATGACTAATTCCATATTTTTTAAAGGGGTGGACCGGTAAGCCAGAGGAAGGCCTCGGTCAGATGACCAAAAGCTCCAGCTGTGGGTCATCTGTTGACTAAGACCCGCGTTAACAAACATTTGTCCTGTTTCCTGACAAACCTTACCTAACCTAACCTATAACACTTCTGTTAGGTGATTCTTGAGTTTTGAATGACGAGGAAAAAAAAGCTTAGGACTTTGCCAGTAAATAAACAACTATTGTATCAGGTCATCTACCAAAGACCTGAGACAATTGTTATGTTTCCTGACGAACAAAACACCACAATGACAGGTGTTACAGTGATAATATTACATATATGTATTACATATGCCTAGGATCTCTGGTTTATAATTATACTTGTACGATGAGTTTATATAGTAAATTATGGAGAAATGTAACTAAAGATAACATAATGAAGTTAAACAAATACTTAAAACACAACCATTAAGATTCTGGACAAGGTTAAATAAGGGCCAAGCTGGAGGACACGAGAGGTAGGCAGGGAACTGCTCTTATTGGAGTGGTTGAGTTTTTAATTCAATTTCTTTAATATCACGTTAAGTAAATAAATGAGACAGTCTATATTTAGGCTTGGGCTACATATTGTTTTTTTACAACGGTCTTGAGAACAGCAGATATAATAGGTCTATAAAATGTACGTCACGTAGATTGAACCTAGAATAACCCGATAAAGTCAATGTGATTTATATCTACTGGGGCATTGATTAGGGCAGTCAATATTGATAAAGCTTCGCACAGCTGTTATGTAGCTAGACACGGATTTCCCGCTCACTACATGAGTGTATAAGCAAGAAAACACTACGCTAATGCAAAAACAATTTCGATCACAGGTGGAGGAGTGAGTGGCGGCCGCTGGCAGGAGCACCAGGGAAGCCACGGAAGCTAACCGATCATTACAATATATGTATTTCGTAATAGATCATTATCATCCATTTAAATTACATTACATTTAACACGGTGGTATATAACTGTTATATTGTTTTCCTCTGAGCTAGTGTTGCTTCCGTGTTGGCTTACAGACTGTGAGGTGTATGATGTGAGGGTCGTGAGTCCAGCGATCTTCTTTTGTTTCGCCTCCGGCCCGTTTTTGTGAGCATCGTCTGGATTGGATTCAGATTTTTCTTATTGTTGTCAGGGAAGGACGAAGAACGGTCGGTCCTTGGCTCCGTGTGACAGTAACAGCGGAAGTGTTATATTACGTTATGTTGTAACTGTGTACAGTAATAACTGTGTAATGGGTGTAGTATTAGCGGAAGCGGAAGCCATTACAGCTGACGTGTTATATGAATGATCGTTTATAATACTGTAACCGCACGTGTGATGGTTATACTGGCTGTAAGGGAAAAGTTGTATATATATTTAATCTGCATTATAATTATTACATTCACGGGGGAGCGTTACACTAATAGGGGTCATACAGCGCCTGGGGAAATGAGATACAGTTGACAGGAGAGGCTGGAGGGAAGTGTGTAAGAGGAAGTAACAGATTACCTGGTACACACACACACAACATTTCGAAGTGTTTCGTTACACACACACACACACACACACACATACAACAGGCTTAGTGTCTAATCGACATGTGCCTAGGACAAAATGGTAACATGCACTGGAAAACTTCATGTACCAACACGTAAGGGACACTAAAAGAGAGAGAGAGAGGAGAGGATGAACCAGTGAGACTGGACCTAATATTCACCTTGAGTAGTGCAGATATTGAGGACATCACATATGAAAGACACCTTGGGGCCAGTGATCATGTGGTTTTAAGCTTCGAATACACAGTAGAGTTACAAGTGGAGGGGAAAGCAGGAAGGGCTGGACGAATGAAGCCAAACTACAAGAAAGGGGACTATGTGGGCATGAAGAACTTCCTGAACGGGGTTCAGTGGGACAGAGAACTGGCAGGAAAGTCAGTGAACGAGATGATGGAATATGTGGAATATGCAAGGAAGCTGAGGAGAGGTTTGTACCCAAGGGTAACAGGAATAATGAAAAAGCCAGGATGAGCCCGTGGTTCACCCAAAGGTGCAGGGAGGCCAAAACCAAGTGTGCTAGGGAATGGAAGAAGTATAGAAGGCAAAGGACCCAGGAGAATAAGGAGAGCAGTCGTAGAGCCAGAAACGAATATGCACAGGTAAGAAAGGAGGCTCAATGACAATATGAAAATGACATAGCAGCAAAAGCCAAATCTGACCCAAAGCTGTTGTACAGCCACATTAGGAGGAAAACAACAGTCAAGGACCAGGTGATCAGGCTAAGGAAGGAAGGAGAGATCACAAGAAACTACCGCGTATGTGAGGAACTCAATACGAGATTCAAAGAAGTGTTTACAGAGGAGACAGAAGAGACTCCAGAACGACAGAGAGATGGGGTACACCATCAAGTGTTGGATACAATACATACAACCGAGGAAGAAGTGAAGAGGCTGCTAAGCAAGCTAGATACTTCAAAGGCGATGGGGCCGGATAACATTCCATGGGTCCTGATAGAGGGAGCAGAGGCACAATGTGCACCTCTAACAACAATCTTCAACACATCTAACGAAACAGGGCAACTACTTAAGGTATGAAGACAGCAAATGTAGTCCCATTTTTTTAAAAAGGAGACAGACACGAAGAATTAAACTACAGACCAGTGTCACTGACATGTATAGTATGCAAAGTCATGGAGAGGATTATCAGGAGAAGAGTGGTGGAGCAAGTAGAAAGGAATGAGCTTATCAACGACAGCCAGCACGGTTTTAGGGACGGGAACTCCTGTGTCACAAACCTACTGGGGTTCTATAACAGGGTGACAGCAGTAAGACAAGAGAGATAGGTGGGTAGACTGCACTTTCTTGGACTGTAAGAAGGCGTTTGACACAGTTCCACATAAGAGATTAGTGCAAAAGCTGGACGACCAGGCAGGGATAACAGGGAAGGCACTGCAATGGATCAGGGAATACCTATCAGAAGGGGTTCCTGGAGAATAATGCAGTCAAGGGAAACACTCGGATGGGTATATTGAGTAAGTGAGGATGGAGGAAGACCCAGCACCTCTGTCCAGTTCTCTGCCTATCACGAGAATGAGAGTGATGCTTGGGTCTGCGTACGCACATGCGCACAAGTAACAAAGGAATCAGACATATAACATAGCTAGGATTACTTATAATACACTACACAAGTGTAACAACAAGCTTCAGTACATATTACTGACAACTCGGCCATGTTACGTATGACGTCTCGGCATACATCTCTATAGACTGGACAGGCAGGTTATACTGGGGTGATTCTATACAATAGCAAACACATTTATAACTTAGAACTAATCAAGAAAATTATAACAGGATTAAATCGACTGAATAGATAGTAATAACTGATCTATCACAATTCTTAAAGTAGTGGTTCTTGATTTGATGGTTCTTAATTTAATTTGTAATGGGTCCACCGTTGAAGACACTGCAAGACTCCAAGCAGACATAAACCAAATCTTTAAATGGGCTGCAGAAAACAATATGAAGTTCAATGATGAGAAATTTCAATTACTCAGATACGGAAAACGTGAAGAAATTAAAATCTCATCGGAGTACAAAACAAATTCCAACCACACAATAGAGCGAAAAACTAATGTCAAAGACCTGGGAGTGATCATGTCAGAGGATCTCACCTTCAAGGACCATAACAATGTAGCAATTGCATCTGCTCGAAAAATGACAGGATGGATAATGAGAACCTTCAAAACCAGGGATGCCAAGCCCATGTTGACACTTTACAGATCGCTTGTTCTATCTAGGCTGGAATATTGCTGCACACTAACTGCACCTTTCAAGGCGGGTGAAATTGCTGACCTTGAAAATGTGCAGAGAACCTTCACCGCACGCATAAGTGCGATAAACCACCTCAACTACTGGGAACGCTTGAAGTTCCTAAACCTGTACTCTCTAGAACGCAGGCGGGAGAGATACATTATTATATACACATGGAAAATTCTCGAGGGCTTAGTACCAAACTTGCACACAAAAATCACTCCCTACGAAAGCAAAAGACTCGGCAGGTGATGTAACATCCCCCCAATGAAGAGCAGGGGTGCCACTAGCACGTTGAGGGACAACATAATAAGTGTGAGGGGCCCAAGATTGTTCAACTGCCTCCCAGCATACATCAGGGGGATAACCAACAAGCCCCTGGCTGTCTTCAAGCAGGCACTGGACAGGCACCTCAAGTCGGTACCTGATCAGCCGTGCTGTGGTTCGTACGTTGGACTGCGTGCGGCCAGCAGTAACAGCCTGTTTGATCAGGCTCTGGTCCAACAGGAGGCCTGGTCACAGACCGGGCCGCGGGGGCGTTGACCCCTGGAATTCTCTCCAGGTAGACTCCAGGTCTCTCTTAATATAATATGTAATGCATTACAAGTTATTATACAATTTCAACTGATAAAATTGATCGATCGATCTGTATTCATGCACTCTACGGATTCTGAGGGAGAATAAATATTTACAGGGAAGAAATTTTAACAGAAAAATAGACTCGGTGCACACGGGTCATACTGTTAAAACTCAGAACTCGGAAAGAGCTTGAACACACAAAAATCTTACTAGATACTGGAAATCTGATAACAAAACACACAGTCAATAACTTCAGTTCTAAACTGGATTTTCTGATTTTCTATCTTTAGCTCAAGGCTTATAATCACTTTCCTACTGAAGGAATGAACAAACTAGGTGGAGTGGATTGAACTCTTCCCGGCTGAAATAGCTAACTCTATAACACGAAAAATTAGCAAAGGAGAAACGGCTCTCACTATCTCTTACTGCAGGTAATAATTGTTCGACACACGACTCTTTACTTTACAAGGACTGGAATAAGATCACTATCTGGAACACGAGGGACAACTGGCACTCTAGCTAATACACTGGCAACAGAAACGGCGTTCTGCGGTTGCTTGTACATTAGCACGAGATGGAATAACTCATTTCAAGTAGTCTTTCTTCAACAAAGCGTCCCCTGGAGAGGAACTACTACTTGAACTAGCGACATTGCAAAGATAGGCTCAGCACTCAAGGTAGTCAGGCTGAGTGTCCTCAGACACCCTAGGCATCTGAACGCTATCTTGCATGCAAGATATTGTAGGGGCTGAATTCCAGACAGGAGTGACAGTATTACTAGTGCTTGACCGCTCGGCTACGTTAACAAATAAGGTACATGTCTACAAGAACTAATCTGAACTTCACATTCCACAACACTGGCAAATCTCGGATGCAAGCTGGGAGAACAAACATATTGCTCAAAAGCTAGATACTTTCTTTCAGTCATTAAGGGACTATGAGGATTTCTTACTGACTCATGATCATTACAGCTTTAACTTGCAGGGTACACAAAGTTATCTCCTGAATTAACTTGAGACATGATTTCAGGCAAATGAACAAGAATTTAAAAGAAAAGAATAAAAGAAAGTATACAGCACAATATAGCTTAACTGATATTAACGATTTTAACTATGCATAAGTAACTAGAATTGCAAGAAAGACACTTAAAGCAAGGAAAACTCTGAAAATTGACTTTGCAAGCAAAATTAACACATTAATATTCAAAAATCTTACTTTAAATTGAATTAACTGCAAGGTGAGTTTTATTTACTTAAATGTCAACAAAAATTGCAACAAATTAAAAAAAATAAATTAAAAAATAATTATAGGAATTTCAATAATGCTTTGATGAACAAAATACTAAAAAGGAGAATTGCACAAAACAATTAAAATATTCACTGGCAACAAATGAAAGTAACTTTACTTCTTAAATCACTGGGAAAATTTCACTAAAGTATTATAGATTACTCTTGAAAGAATGACAAATTACTTGAACACATAAGTAAACACAATAAAAATTGATGAAAACAAAATTGAATACTGCAAAAGTTAAATTGCACAAAATCAGCTGCAGGAATTATCAATAGTCAAAATTTAACTGGAGAAATTTTTTTGCAATACAAAAAACAAGATAGTAGAAATGAATTAGCTTGAACACTCTTACTCTTAATTGCAAGCAAAGCAAGGTAACTCAATGGAACAATTACTGAAACAATTCACTAAGAACAATGACGCTAATCAAACTTAAGAGTGAACTTGTTCAAACACTTCAACATGAACAAAGAAAAATATGAACAAGATATTTAACAAGAAATAAGATAACACTTACAGGAGCTGAAGTACAACATCAAAGATAACCCACAGGTGGAATCAATGAGTAAACTTATGATAAATAAAACAGAAATATCTATATCGTGACATAGAAAATACTGCAAGATCTGTGGAAATAAAACAAATAAGACACTTGCATAGAAAAATAGTGATACACACTGAATTAAAATGTAATTCAGTAACTGGGAAGAACAAAAACAAAAAAAAGTATATATAGTTACTGGGACAAGTAAAATTAATTACACAAATAAAACATGAACAAGGGTAAAGAACTGCATAATAACTCTGGGATAGAACACTTAATTCAACACAAGAATTAACAAGAAAACACAGGGACAATGCTGGGGAAAAAATAAATTATTGGAACACAACAATAATAAGAGAAATAACACAAGGGATAACTGATTCAAAACAGACACAACACTCAGTAAACTATACTTACTGCAGATGTGGTAAAACACAACACAATTAAAATGAAATATGACACATTAATTAATCAGAGACGATACTAGGAAAATTCGAAATTAATGCAAGTAAAGAGTTTAACACATAACTACAGTCTATAATGGAATCACAAGTCCCAGGATAACACAAGGTTCACAATAATGAGCAAAATGTTTCAAGCACTCGCAAACGTCTCTAATTATCTGAAAAAAAACTCAGTAAATGTCTCTAGGCTGTAGTACGTTGATAGCGATGATTGAAGCTGGAGAGATGAAGGTGGAGAAATTGCGCTTAAATGAAGAACTAGGCTTTACATCGTTGGCGCACAGGTATGAAGAAACACACTCGGGACTCTCGACCAGATTCGTAGCCAATAAAATACTTGTAGGACCCAGTACGTATAAGGGTAAAATAATCCACACTTGGTGCTTTGTGTGGGTGGGTAGACAGGCTCACAGCATCACGCGTGCCTGCGGTTTGCGCCGTTTATACTAGGCACATGAATTTAAGCCAGGGTGGCTTGGAACAACCCAGAATACCACAGGGATGGTATTGGCACTCAAAACAGCGATACACTGGAGTACAAAGGCGATAGGGGAGGCAGGAACTCCACGTGGTATGCTGGCTTACTTCTCAGATTCAGCTGGGTTAGCTTGGCTTGCTTTAGACCTTTCACACAGGTTGGTTGGCTTGGAATCTTGTAACAATTAGCTCAGCAAGGTGGAAAGCTGGCTTGGACAGGTACGATGACTTGGACTCTTGGCTTGGCTGGCCTGGTCACTCTCCCCTCACAAATTGGCTTATCACGTAGTTAATTTGCAAAAGCCGGGTCTACCCCTCGTAGGTTTTTAAAAAATATGAGATAAGGCACTTAGCTGACCAGGAAATATTGTAGACTGACGAATGTTGACTTTGAGTTGGTAGCATCTATAGGCCTACACACTGGCACACAAAATGTCTGCTGGCTTTGTTGAATTCTATCTCCCTGAATCACCGTAATCGAAAGAATTACGGCCCACTGATGCACACCATTTATCAGAAGGGGTTCCTGGAGAATAAGGCAGTCGAGAGAAACACTCGGATGGATGGTGAACACGTATATTGAGTAAGTGAGGATGGAGGAAGACCCAGCATCTCTGTCCAGGTCTAAGCCTATCACGAGAATGAGAGTGACGCTTGGGTCTGCGTGCGCACATGCACGGGCCTCTGAAGTCACAAGTAACAAAGGGATCAGACATATAACATAGCTAGGATTACTTATAATACACTACACAAGTGTAACAACAAGCTTCAGTACATATTACTGACATACCTGCCAGGAAGACAGTAGCGAGTAATGGTACGTGGCGAGGTGTCAGAGTGGGCGCCTGTGACGAGCGGGGTTCCATAGGGTCAGTCCTAAGACCAGTGCTGTTTCTGGTATTTGTGAACATGACGGAAGTGTCCCTGTTTGCAGATGATGTGAAGTTGAGAAGAATCCAATCGAATGAGGACCAGGCAGACCTACAAAGGGATCTGGACAGGCTGCAGGCCTGGTCCAGCAACTGGCTTCTGGAGTTCAACCCCACCAAGTGCAAAGTCATGAAGATTGGGGAATGGCAAACAAGACCACAGATGGAGTACAGTCTAAGGGGCCAGAGACTACAAACCTCACTCAAGGAAAAGGATCTTGGGGTGAGTATAGCACCGGGCACATCTGAGGCGCACGCAAATCAACCAAATAACTGCTGCAGCATACGGGCGTCTAGCAAACCTAAGAACAGCATTCCAACATCTTAATTAATAAGGAATCGTTCAGGACCCTATACACTGTGTACGTTAGGCCCATATTGGAGTATGCAGCACAGGAGAGATAGGGGGGATATGATAACAGCATATAAAATACTGAGAGGAATCGACAAGGTGGACAGAGACACTATGTTCCAGAGATGGGACACACCAACAAGGGGTCACAGTTGGAAGTTGAAGACTAAGATGAATCACAGGGATGTTAGGAAGTATTTCTTCAGTCACAGAGTTGTCAGGAAGTAGAATAGTCTGGGAAGAGATGTAGTGGAGGCAGGATCCATACATAGCTTTAAGAAGATGCATGATAAGAGTGACCTAGTAGCGGCCAGTGAAGAGGCGGGGCTAGGAGCCATGAATCGACCCCTGCAACCACAACTAGTTGAGTACACACACACACAGGAAATGGAGGAGTGGCACTGCTACAGAGATGTCAATTAGGACTATGGGACCCAACATAGTAGTTGCGGTTATATACAACTCTCCATCTAACAGTAGGAGACCGATACATGAAAAGCAATGGATGACACCATAGCAGAGGCAGCTAGGAGTGCACACAGGGCTGAAGCAAAGTTACTTATCATGGGTGATTTCAACCACAAATAAACAGAGCCTCCTGGGTGCTAGCAACTATACAGTACTGAACTTGGAGTACCTGGTGAAGCTAAACGTAGATGGAAGAGCGACAGGAGGAGGGGACGAGAAGCCAGACTCTAGAAGAGGGAACTTCGAAGGGATGAGGGAATTCGTGAAGACATTGCAGTGGTAAGGGGAACTAGAAGGAAAATCAGCGGATGAGATGATGGAGCACCTAGCCGGAAAGTGCCGAGAGGCAGAGAACATAGCCAGAAGGGAAAACAGCAAGCACAACGAAAGTCCTTGGCTTACCCAGATGAACAGAGAGAGAAAGAAAAAAGAATATAAGAGCGTGGGAAACTAGAAAACAAAGGACAGACGAGAAGAGAGAAGTGAGCAGATTTGCCAGAAATAAACATGCAAGCGGAGAGGCTGAGCGACAGTTTGAAAATGAGACAGCAGGGAAAACCAAGTCTGAACCAAAAGTGATTCACATCCACATCAGAAAACCACTTTAAAAGACTAGGTTATTCGACTGAAGAAGGAAAGAGGAGAGCTCATGAAAAACAACAAGTCTGCGAAGTGCTGAACAAACGATTTGTATATGTCTCCTCAGTGGAAACTGGAGCAATACAAAAAGCCTAGTGACAAGGATACATCGATAGCTACTGAACACCACACATACAATAGGGGAAAAAATACAAACTTTAAGATTGGACAAAGCTCTAATCTGTTGATCAAGTCATGATCTATTCAAATCATGACGTGATAAAGATCTTTAAAGGGTGAAGTGTTGTTCTAATAAACGCTTCTGTGAAGTGTGTTTTCTCTCTCGAGTATTGTCGTCACTGCGATACTCAGCTGCCCACTCAACCATTACTGACACGCTGAGAGGATAGATATTACCGCCCTCATGACCTCACAGGGTTATCACCTGGTGCTCACCGTTGTCTCAGTGGGTGTTTACCTTTGTGGGTCTCACCCTTAGCCTTTGCTGCAGCCAGGGAGCTGCTCTCCAAGGCTACAAAGGTCGAGGTCCTGCTCCCTCCCTCCCCACTGTCCTTACCTTCCCTTACCCTAAACCCGCCCATCCGTTTTGTTTTCCTCCAGTTTTAACAAGTGGTTTGCCAGCATTCGAATAATGGGTTTAGTCATTTGAAATATATTGTCCATTGCTGGGGTAATATGTGGATTAATGGTACGGTATCACACACACACAAGGAGGAATTCTCAATCCAACTAACATGTACGAGGAAGGCTTTCAGAGGCCTTAACAATTGCAAGTTTTTACACAGAACCCCTCCCTACCAACACAGCCAGTGACAGCCTCGTTCTTGAGCCAAATGCAATGTCTAGAGCAACCTTCTTCAGAATTTTCTCCACTACCCAGATTTTAGTGTGTATTTGATTAAAAAAGTTGCTGGTTAGCGAAAAGTCTCCGTAATACATGCGTCTCATCCGAAAAAAACGTGTCTCATCCTTAACACATATGTCTCATTCGTAATACATGTCTCATCCGTAACACGTCTCATCCGTAACACATGTGTCTCATCCATAATACATGTCTCATCCGTCATGTATCTCATTCGTAGTACATGTGTTTTATCCAACTACTGGCCCATGCTAGGCAGGTCTAACTTACACCCACCCACAATCACTCGTGTACCTGTCCAGCCTAACCTATATTTAGTTTCTAGGTGCCACGGCTATTTTCTTTTCCCAGGAATAGTACCATACATTTGTTTTTACTAAACTGCATCTGGCACTTCTGCGACCACTGCATCAACCTATCCAGACCTTCCTGTACCGCTCTAGTGTTCTCATCACAATATATCTGACGGTCTATTATAGTGTCACCGGCAAATTTATGTCAGTATTTATTCCTTCATCAATATCGTTTATATACATTGTGAACAATAAGGGACCCATTACTGACCCCTGTAGACTACCATTAGTAACGGGTGCCCATTCTGATTTCTTCCCATTTATGCAAATTCTTGTTTATCTGTCAACCACGCATAGATCCAGTGGTCCAAGTAGGACCGAAACGTCGTCATACGTTTCTTTCTCCTGTGTGTGGGTTATTTGTGTATTGTTCCAGTCACGGTATTGCGTCTGTTTATTCTTTTGGGAGATAGTTTTTTCTCCTATTCCGAGTGCCCCCTACTGTCCTCAACAGTCTTCTGTTTGCAACTACTGAAGGTCTTACTGAATGTCATATACACACACACACACTATTGTATTTATTATCTTGATCTAACGCCTCGAATGTTTTAGTGAGAAAGATTAGTAAATTCGAAAGGCAAGATCGCCCCTTTGAATGACCGTATTGAGATTCAATTATCAACTGAATTTTTTTAAAGTGGCTTCATAATGCATCTACAGGTTATTGATTCCACCAATTTTCCCCACATAACTGTGGTTCGGCTGACTTATCTAGAATTCAACTCGAAGAACCCAGCACTTTTCAACCCTCGTCTAGACAATGCATTGGAGAACAAATGAAATATTGCTAAAAAACAGACTGATAAAAACGGTTACTAAGATGACTATGGGCTGTATTTTTTACAGTTCATGTAAACAATGCTTTGGTGTAAATATTTGACAAAGGAGGACCTTGCGGATAGCTGGAATATATAAATATTTAATACGAACTGTACACAGGACCAGTATCGATAGCGTTCACTATCATAAACTGACAGGTCATTTGGAAGACTAATATGATAGTGTAAAAAATAATTAACAAGTCCTTTATGGAGCATAACATTATTGAATCTTGTCTTATAAAACACGAGTCGAAACATACTATTAATTTTTGCCTCATCATGTTCGAATTTGATTCTTTTTATAACGGAGGCGTACGTAGTTCATAATGCTTATGAAGGACATCACATGAAATTATAATGTGGAATGTGTTCCTGCGAAATCAAGACTGATTCAACCTTGAGGCTTATGACTATCTGCTTGTAACATAGTGGGGCTGCTAGTCCTTGCTGGGCTAGTGTTACTGTAACATACAGTGGACCTACTAGCTCCTCCTGGGCAACTGTTACTTCAGACTCTTCATGTAACGTCATCATTAACCAGTGTCAGAAGACACACCCAATGTTAGTCAACCCTGCCTACTGAATTACTGACTTAGTCAGTCCAAACAATCGTCCTCAGATTTTGAAAGTGTGAGAACGAAAATCAATTTGGCACCAGGTAATGGAACATAATTCTGAGGGACCTATCGTAGGCAGCTACACTTACAGATGAGAATAGGTTGGTGAATGACGTCCAGGCCAATTAGTAACATAACCAAAGAAAAAACTACTGAGAATTAGATAGGACCATTAGTTTTTATATTCTATTTTAAACATAATGCTGTACTAGGAGTAGCACTTGATACTAGATATATATAATCAAGAGTGCCTTAATTTTAGTTGCTTTCATGTTTTACACTGCCTATAAGACAGTATACAAAGGAGTATGTTCCTTTGCGAGATACAAAAACAGAGGTGCCCCTGTGAAAATGTATCATACTGTTTAGTTTTGTTTGGTAATGCTAGGCTAAATCATTATCCTAGTCACCACCGTAAGTTTGGCAGCGGTTATTTGAGAGAGAATCCAAGCGCCTATTGGCAGTCCTACGTGGTGATACCTTGGTTATTAAATTGGTTGTAAAACCAGGCTGAAGTAGGCCAGGTTAGGTCATCCTTCCTTGAAGAGCCACGTCAGAAGACACTTGTCTTGTGTCCTGACGAAGACCATTGTCAGGAGACAACTGTATCCTGACGAATACCAGTGTCAAGAGACAACTGTATCCTGACGAAGACCAGTGTCAGGAGAGACTTGTGTCCTGACGAACAAAACACCACCACGAAACAGTAATTCCCAGTGCAACCAATGTAAAACAATATATACATATGTAAAATAACCTGTAAAAAATTAAACTCATAAATACATACATCTTTAGATGATCGCTTGAAGATAAAATGATTCAGTAATTTCACGACAATTTCATTGTAGCAATATCACAGATTTCTCGACTTCGACTAATGCAAGTTATGATGTTAATGCTAGGTTAAATACGATGTTAACGTTAGGCTAGGCATAATAATGTTAGGACTCGTATGATGTTAATGCTAGGTTAAGTATGATAATGTCAGATCTGGCTACATTATAATCCTTTATCACGCTAGTCAAGGTAGGTTAGGAGGTTAATATATTAAAGCACTTGGTTACCTGCTAGACA
The DNA here is from genome assembly GCA_009830355.1 of Cherax destructor. Classification (NCBI taxonomy): domain Eukaryota; kingdom Metazoa; phylum Arthropoda; class Malacostraca; order Decapoda; family Parastacidae; genus Cherax; species Cherax destructor. The sequence goes on from WNWK01005337.1 coordinate 73,217, forward strand.
CACTCAGGGGTAAGGTGAAGGTAAATAATAAATTACTATTAATGTTGGTAGAATTACAGACAGTATGTTAGGTAAAAGGACACAGGAGCTTTATCAAGCTGTAAGGGCTTGATAAAGCTCATGGAGAGCGAAACATTGCCACTATAAAATGTCACATTAGTTGCACTTGTGTCCTTTTACCTAACAATAAATTACTAGGTTAAAGCACTAAACTAGTACGGTAGCGGGTAGCCACACCCAAGGTTGAAAGCCCCATAATGTATACCAGTCTGAAAATGTGCTCAATTGGACACTTTTCTCAGGTGTTGCCAGCAATAAGGAAAATCTAAAGAAGTTCACCTTCGCCCCACCCAACAAAAACTAACACAACGGTCAGCAGCTGAAGAATTACCATCAGCTCTTGAGTCAAACCTATTTTACTTGACGCTGTTCGCTTATAATCCGGTTCGAAACCTTTATATCTTACCCAGCTTGAATCTCCTACCTTTGAATTATTAGCATTAAGGTGTAAGCCGCGTATACTTGTCCTTATAGTTTTGTAAAAAGAATGTAAACATGGCATCAGGATGAAGTGGAAGGCAGGTTCGGACTATATTCTTTTCCCTTTTGCTGAAAATTTTACTTTCATACACATTCCTCGGTGAATCAGTCGCTAATTAGGGAAAGATGGTGAGAGTCGTCTGCTTGAACGCTACATCTGGTGTGGAGAGTAAAAGATTCTCCTAATCGATGGAGTTAAGGAAGGATTAGGTTTACCCAGCCGAGAAATAATTGGAGGGGAATATTCCCAATTGTCTGGGTACCTAGGGCCCCACTGGATGTCAGTAGGGTACAAACATTACCATTCTAACCTTTGGCATGGCTTAGATTTTTTTCCACAGTTCAGCTTACAGGCTAGTTGTTTATCATACCATAACTCGGTCCTGCTTCTGGATAAGGACCCACAACAGTCGACTAGCATCTAGGTACCTATTTACTGCTAGATTGTACCCCGGTGTGAGCAGGATGCCCGTTAATGACATTTGAAGAAGCACGGTGTAGAACGGGAAACCTGATAGGTGAGAGGATGCCCGTGGTTGATGATGACATTACCCACTGCTGAGGTTGACTCCATTCACCTAACCACCCAGTTATTGGCCTCACACAACAGTACTTAACCTCAACAGTTACTGGCCTCACACAACAGTACTTAACCCCAACAGTTACTGGCCTCACACAGACACTGTTACTGCCTCACACAACAGTACTTAACCAACAGTTACTGGCCTCACACAACAGTACTTAACCTCAACAGTTACTGGCCTCACACAACAGTACTTAACCTTAACAGTTACTGGCCTCACACAACAGTACTTAACCTCAACAGTTACTGGCCTCACACAACATTACTTAACCTCAACAGTTACTGGCCTCACACAACAGTACTTAACCTCAACAGTTACTGGCCTCACACAACAGTACTTAACCTCAACAGTTACTGGCCTCACACAACAGTGCTTAACCTCACTGAGCAAGACTTGCGTATCATTCGTGCTTCACTTTTAAATCCCATATACCATTGTGGTTTATTGTCTATGCTGCAGCTTAGTAACCATTTCAAAAGCCTACATAAATTCCATTTCATGATTTTTAAATTGTTTTCCGACTTTTTTTTTTTAAGGTCTGGCGGATTGATGCAAATTTAAACACTGTAAGACTCTACAAATGCAAAGGATTAAACATTTTAAAAATTCTGTAAGACATTCTTTGAGATATCGACCAAAAATTAACATGACACCTTACGTAAAAAAAATTATGAAAACATTTCGGTAAATCAGTGAAAAAGGTACGAGTTACCTTTTTGCTAATGTTTGAGGGGGAAAATAAAGGGATTTTAGCCTGGAATATTACATTTAAATTTTATAGTACAGTTTCTGAATAGTATTAGTTCAGGTTTGCCCTGCGTCTTGGTCTTCGGTCGTCTCTGCAACCCAGAGTCTTCAACAAGACGACGTTTCGCTGAAGAGTTATAAAGCGTTGATGAAATTCTCCTTGTGCAAGACGTTGTCTCCGAGTTTCTGCATTGCCTATATTTGTGGGGACCCTGTCTTCCTACCATTAATTCTGAGTGCTGTATTACCCAACAGTCATTGCAACTCTGTGTAGCTTACAGTACGGTGAATCGAAGAAGCCAAGTCACTTTACAGATAAAACTCAAAGTGAAAAATGAACCAAACTGTCCTCACAGCCCTCACAGCCCGCCCTGGACCACTGTTAAGCATCGTTCACTAAAAGGTACAAAACTAAAACTGAAGGAAGGCTCAATAATGTTCCTTTTTCCCCTTAGTTCCAAGGAGTACAGGTTAAGGAACTTCAAACGTTCCCAGTGATTTAGTTGCTTGACTGAATTTATACAGGCAGTAGAGGTTCCTTGTACATTCTCTAGCTCTGCAGTTTCGCCTGCCTTTAAAGTGGCTGTTAGTATACAGGAGTATTCCAGCCCAGAGAGAACAAGCGACTTAAAGAGGATCACGGCTGCCTTGGCATCCCTTGTTCCCAAGGTTCTCATAGATTACCCTATTATTTTTCATCGACGTTATGAGCCTTGAAAGTGAGATCTTCTGAGATTATCACTTCTAAGTCCTCCACGTCAGTTTTCCGCTCTATTAAGTGGTTAGAATTAGTTTTATACTCCTTTCTAACTTTTATTTTCTTTTTCCATAATGGAATATCTCAAATTTGTCATCACTGAATACAATTTTGGTCAGGGCTTTGGAATGAACAGAGGTAGGATGACCATCCTCAGCCTGTAAATGAGCTAAGGTAGGATAACATCCCTTAGCGTATAAATTCAGCTGTGTAAAAAAAAGACAATATATTCTGACGGAGGGGATGAGGGAGGGTGATTTGCAGGTAGTTCATGGTGGGCGATGTATAGAAGCTGGCCTGGCGCTGTGGCCATCATGTTTGTAATGTAGATCCCAACTTTTTCTTTTCCGGGTACCATGATGGCGTGTGCACGAGGGCAAGTTAAAGGTATTATTTGGCTAATACAAAAGAAGAGCTGAGCAAGACTTTATTAAGACAATGTTTCGCTCAAGGAGAGTATTCCTAGAGCAAAATGTCTGAATAAAAATTTGCTCTGCTATGACTGCATTACGTTCCATCCACAGGTATTTCTGTTGCTGTCTTCATATTTACGTTCCTAGGCCATTATGTCTTCATACCTATGCATCTTTTGGGTTATTTAGTTTATCGTTAAAATACAAACGAGTATGCAAGAAATGACAAGACACGAGGACAACGATCATTTAGTGAGTTACATTACCCTCCCAGATGGTCAGGGATGATGCTAGTCTGTGTTATTAATGGCCCGTCTGGTGGCTGCAAGAACAACTAGGAACCTGCAAAAACACGGCCCACTGTTTGGCCAAATTAATCTTCCATGAAACCTCGGCAACTGGACCCTTGAATGTACAAGAATTAGCGTAAGTTGTTACTGTGAACACGATGTGTGCATCCTGACGTGGAGCATGTAGTCAGTGTTACCTGACTCAGAACTGCTGGCTACGAGCTCTTGGGGAATGTTGATCATATATTTTTATCAGATGAGAGCAACAAGACCTTGGTATGTCCTTGAGAGGAACCTCCAGGAGCCAGCCGGGACACTTCAGAGTGTCTCTGGTGACAGGTGCTAAGTAACACCTCCTTCCTGCCTCCTTACTAGATATCTAGTCCTTCCTTTGTCAATATATTTGGGTAGGGGGAGATGTCCTTCCTCCATCAAGAGCTCAAAACCAGGCACTAGATTTTTCAAAAGTCCCTAGCAAAAAAAAAGTTCAACATTTCTTCGGATGACTAGGAGAGGAAAAACTAGTTTTCTTTGTGTCTCAGACGCAGTTCTAGGTGAACAGAAGGAAATATTGCCGGAAGCGATGCGTAACAAAGCACAAGTCAATAGGAGACTCCATTAGCTCCAGTATTTACTTCAGTCTTTCCTCTTATCTGTAAATCTAAATTAAGAAAGCCGACTGTGGGTTAAGATTTAGGACCGTCAATCTCAGTGTACCTGGCGATAACATGGTGGCTAGAGCTCTCGCTTCACACACGGAGGGCCCGGGTTCGATTCCCGGCGGGTGGAAACATTTCGACGTGTTTCCTTACACTGACTTACGCACTGACTTTCTTGGGTTATCCTGGGTGGCTAACCCTCCGGGGTTAAAAATCCGAAGAAATCTTATCTTATCTTTTTTCAGTCGACTCGAGAAACAACCAACAAGACCTCGACTGTTCCACAAGGTGACCGGTAGCTTAGTGGTAGTCGGTTCGCATCGCATGGACCCGGGTTCAGTACAGCTGTGGTGGAGATGTATACGTAACTGCTTACATCTGCTCCTGTTCCCTAGAAGTGAATAGGTAAATGGGTTAGCCAACTTTTGTGGGTGGTATTCTAGTCACCGTAATAACCTTTGAAAGGTTATTGACAAATAAGAATCCTCAACCTTTTACAAATTTACTTAGGCTTAGGCAAAGAGCATTTTTTGCAAAGCCAAACATGAATCATGACGTACTTCTTAACGTAGCTCCCAACGTAGTTCTTGACGCAGTTCCTGACGTAGCTCCTGAAGTAGCCCCTGACGTAGTTCTTGATGTAGCTCCTGACGTAGGTCTTGATGTAGCTCCTGACGTAGGTCTTGATGTAGCTCCTGACGTAGGTCTTGATGTAGCTCCTGACGTAGGTCTTGATGTAGCTCCTGACGTAGGTCTTGATGTAGCTCCTGACGTAGGTCTTGACGTAGCTCCTGACGTAGGTCTTGATGTAGCTCCTGACGTAGGTCTTGACGTAGCTCCTGACGTAGGTCTTGACGTAGCTCCTGACGTAGGTCTTGACGTAGCTCCTGACGTAGGTCTTGACGTAGCTCCTGACGTAGGTCTTGACGTAGCTCCTGACGTAGTTCTTGACATAGCTGCCTCGGTCAACACTAACGCTGTTGTACCACTGCTGCAGACATATTTGCTGATGGTACTCCAGTGGCCACAGCTTCCTTGCACCATGTCTGAGGTGTCTCGTGTACCAGCTGCCACCAATACAAGGGAACTAAACGCCAGGTGACGCTGCCTCGAATTCAACACCCTATTCAACACTCCATTCAGGATTAAGGAACGTGTCCTTTTGAACTAAAATTCTAGACATTAAATTTATTTAATCACTCGAATCTAAGCTACCAGCATTGTGCCATGAAATTTTGAAGTATTGTTTGTCGTACAGTGGCGCCGATGTTACACACATCATTCCAGTACTCGAAAGGTCCACTAGAATTGTTGAACCGTAACACTTGCGACCTATTGCCTTGGCCGATTGTTCCTGCAAAGTTACTGAACGCGTGATTTAATATTTATTTACAGCGCCAATAAACTTGTTAAATGACCTATAGTACGCCGCCTGTAAACACAGAATCACTCTACATCAATTAACTTCAAAGACTATAACTTGAGGCTTCGAGGTACGAGTAACTTCATTGCTAGACATTTACTTTGGTTTTGGTTTAAGGAAACGTCTGAACATAATCTTCGCTGCTTAACTTAGACATAAAGGGAAGATAAAGTCACAGGAGGAATTTTCTGTTGGGTGAGTTTAACAACCGCAGGTCTCCGCAGTGAGAGTTTGACCGCAGGTCTCCGCAGTGAGAGTTTGACCGCAGGTCTCCGCAGTGAGAGTTTGACCGCAGGTCTCCGCAGTGAGAGTTTGACCGCAGGGCTCCGCAGTGAGAGTTTGACCGCAGGGCTCCGCAGTGAGAGTTTGACCGCAGGGCTCCGCAGTGAGAGTTTGACCGCAGGGCTCCGCAGTGAGAGTTTGACCGCAGGGCTCCGCAGTGAGTTTGACCGCAGGGCTCCGCAGTGAGTTTGACCGCAGGGCTCCGCAGTGAGTTTGACCGCAGGGCTCCGCAGTGAGTTTGACCGCAGGGCTCCGCAGTGAGTTTGACCGCAGGGCTCCGCAGTGAGTTTGACCGCAGGGCTCCGCAGTGAAGTTTGAACCCCAGGGCTCCGCAGTGAGAGTTTGACCGCAGGGCTCCGCAGTGAGATTTGACCGCAGGGCTCCGCAGTGAGAGTTTGACCGCAGGGCTCCGCAGTGAGTTTGAACCGCAGGGCTCCGCAGTGAGAGTTTGACCGCAGGGCTCCGCAGTGAGAGTTTGACCGCAGGGCTCCGCAGTGAGTTTGACCGCAGGGCTCCGCAGTGAGTTTGACCGCAGGGCTCCGCAGTGAGTTTGACCGCAGGGCTCCGCAGTGAGTTTGACCGCAGGGCTCCGCAGTGAGTTTGACCGCAGGGCTCCGCAGTGAGAGTTTGACCGCAGGGCTCCGCAGTGAGAGTTTGACCGCAGGGCTCCGCAGTGAGAGTTTGACCGCAGGGCTCCGCAGTGAGAGTTTGACCGCAGGGCTCCGCAGTGAGAGTTTGACCGCAGGGCTCCGCAGTGAGAGTTTGACCGCAGGGCTCCGCAGTGAGAGTTTGACCGCAGGGCTCCGCAGTAGAGTTTGACCGCAGGGCTCCGCAGTGAGTTTGACCGCAGGGCTCCGCAGTGAGTTTGACCGCAGGGCTCCGCAGTGAGTTTGACCGCAGGGCTCCGCAGTGAGTTTGACCGCAGGGCTCCGCAGTGAGTTTGACCGCAGGGCTCCGCACCGTGAGTGAGTTTGACCGCAGGGCTCAGCAGTGAGAGTTTGACCGCAGAGCTCAGCAGTGAGAGTTTGACCGCAGGTCTCCGCAGTGAGAGTTTGACCGCAGGTCTCAGCAGTGAGATTTAAATTTTCAGCAAAAGAAATCTAAATAAGACTATGGCTTATGATATGTTTCTAATAAGAAAAATATTTTGAAGGTGACTAAGACAGAATGTGTGTGAGAGAGCCGATGGTCCAGTTAAATAACTGGGAATACTGAGAACCCCTTAAAGTCCTACATTTGTACTCACTGCAGCGGTATAGAGAGAGAGAGAGAGAAAGAGAGAGAGAGAGAGAGAGAGAGAGTGTGTGTACTTGAAGGCCTGGTCCCAAATATAGAGGAGAGATATAGGAGTGCAAAATAAACTAAAAAACAGGGGCGCCATGGGCACCTTAAGAGAACATTATATCAACATCCGTGGCCCCAGATTATTCAACATCTTAACAGAAGTTATCAGAAACACTTCTGGGACAAGTGTACAAGTCTTCAAGAGGAAACTTGACAAGTATCTCCACCAGGTGCCAGATCAACCAGGCTGTGATGGATATGTGGGTCAGTGGGCCGCCAGCAGCAACAGCCTGGTTGAGCAGGCTAGCACCAGACTGGCCTGGCCCAGGGCCGAGCCTCGAGAGTGGAAAAACTCTCGAAACTCATCAAAGGTGTGTGTGTGTGTGTGTGTGTACTCACCTAATTGTACTCACCTAATTGTGGTTGCAGGGGTCGAGACTCAGCTCCTGGCCCCGCCTCTTCGCTGTCCGCTACTGGGTCTGTGTGTGTGTGTGTGTGTGTGTGTGTTAACTCCTGGTGTACTAGAGATCAACTGAGGCAGCGAGAATGTCTTTCCTACATGATCTTTCTCCCCATGATCCTCTACATGATCTTTCTCCCCATGATCTCCCCTACATGGTCTTTCTCTCCATGATCTCCCCTACATGGTCTTTCTCTCCATGATCTCCCCTACATGGTCCTTCTCTCCATGATCTCCCCTACATGGTCCTTCTCTCCATGATCTCCCCTACATGGTCCTTCTCTCCATGATCTCCCCTACATGGTCCTTCTCTCCATGATCTCCCTACATGGTCCTTTCTCCATGATCTCCCTACATGGTCCTTCTCCCATGATCTCCCTACATGGTCCTTCTCTCCATGATCTCCCCTACATGGTCCTTCTCTCCATGATCTCCCCTACATGGTCCTTCTCTCCATGATCTCCCCTACATGGTCCTTCTCTCCATGATCTCCTACATGGTCCTTCTCTCATGATCTCCTACATGGTCCTTCTCTCCATGATCTCCCTACATGGTCCTTCTCTCCATGATCTCCCTACATGGTCCTTCTCTCCATGATCTCCCCTACATGGTCCTTCTCTCCATGATCTCCCTACATGGTCCTTCTCTCCATGATCTCCCTACATGGTCCTTCTCTCCATGATCTCCCTACATGGTCCTTCTCTCCATGATCTCCCCTACATGGTCCTTCTCTCCATGATCTCCCTACATGGTCCTTCTCTCCATGATCTCCCCTACATGGTCCTTCTCTCCATGATCTCCCTACATGGTCCTTCTCTCCATGATCTCCCCTACATGGTCCTTCTCTCCATGATCTCCCTACATGGTCCTTCTCTCCATGATCTCCCCTACATGGTCCTTCTCTCCATGATCTCCCCTACATGGTCCTTCTCTCCATGATCTCCCCTACATGGTCCTTCTCTCCATGATCTCCCCTACATGGTCCTTCTCTCCATGATCTCCCCTACATGGTCCTTCTCTCCATGATCTCCCTACATGGTCCTTCTCTCCATGATCTCCCTACATGGTCCTTCTCTCCATGATCTCCCTACATGGTCCTTCTCTCCATGATCTCCCTACATGGTCCTTCTCTCCATGATCTCCCCTACATGGTCCTTCTCTCCATGATCTCCCCTACATGGTCCTTCTCTCCATGATCTCCCTACATGGTCCTTCTCCATGATCTCCCTACATGGTCCTTCTCTCCATGATCTCCCCTACATGGTCCTTCTCTCCATGATCTCCCTACATGGTCCTTCTCTCCATGATCTCCCCTACATGGTCCTTCTCTCCCTGATCTCCTACATGGTCCTTCCTCCATGATCTCCCTACATGGTCCTTCTCTCCATGATCTCCCCTACATGGTCCTTCTCTCCATGATCTCCCCTACATGGTCCTTCTCTCCATGATCTCCCTACATGGTCCTTCTCTCCATGATCTCCCCCACATGGTCCTTCTCTCCATGATCTCCCCTACATGGTCCTTCTCTCCATGATCTCCCCTACATGGTCCTTCTCTCCATGATCTCCCTACATGGTCCTTCTCTCCATGATCTCCCCTACATGGTCCTTCTCTCCATGATCTCCCTACATGGTCCTTCTCTCCATGATCTCCCCCACATGGTCCTTCTCTCCATGATCTCCCTACATGGTCCTTCTCTCCATGATCTCCCTACATGGTCCTTCTCTCCATGATCTCCTACATGGTCCTTCTCTCCATGATCTCCCCTACATGGTCCTTCTCTCCATGATCTCCCCTACATGGTCCTTCTCTCCATGATCTCCCTACATGGTCCTTCTCTCCATGATCTCCCCTACATGGTCCTTCTCTCCATGATCTCCCCTACATGGTCCTTCTCTCCATGATCTCCCCTACATGGTCCTTCTCTCCATGATCTCCCTACATGGTCCTTCTCTCCATGATCTCCCCTACATGGTCCTTCTCTCCATGATCTCCCTACATGGTCCTTCTCTCCATGATCTCCCTACATGGTCCTTCTTCTCCATGATCTCTCCCTACATGGTCCTTCTCTCCATGATCTCCCCTACATGGTCCTTCTCTCCATGATCTCCCTACATGGTCCTTCTCTCCATGATCTCCCTACATGGTCCTTTCTCTCCATGATCTCCCTACATGGTCTTTCTCTCCATGATCTCCCTACATGGTCTTTCTCTCCATGATCTCCCCTACATGGTCTTTCTCTCCATGATCTCCCTACATGGTCTTTCTCTCCATGATCTCCCCTACATGGTCTTTCTCCCATGATCTCCCTACATGGTCTTTCTCCATGATCTCCCTACATGGTCTTTCTCTCCATGATCTCCCTACATGGTCTTTCTCTCCATGATCTCCCCTACATGGTCTTTCTCTCCATGATCTCCCTACATGGTCTTTCTCTCCATGATCTCCCCTACATGGTCTTTCTCTCCATGATCTCCCCTACATGGTCTTTCTCTCCATGATCTCCCTACATGGTCTTTCTCTCCATGATCTCCCTACATGGTCTTTCTCTCCATGATCTCCCCTACATGGTCTTTCTCTCCATGATCTCCCCTACATGGTCTTTCTCTCCATGATCTCCCTACATGGTCTTTCTCTCCATGATCTCCCCTACATGGTCTTTCTCTCCATGATCTCCCCTACATGGTCTTTCTCTCCATGATCTCCCTACATGGTCTTTCTCTCCATGATCTCCCTTACATGGTCTTTCTCTCCATGATCTCCCCTACATGGTCTTTCTCTCCATGATCTCCCTACATGGTCTTTCTCTCCATGATCCTCATGGCTTCTCTCAGACTCCTCATGGTCTTTCTCTCCATGATCTCCCTACATGGTCTTTCTCTCCATGATCTCCCTACATGGTCTTTCTCTCCATGATCTCCCCTACATGGTCTTTCTCTCCAGGGATCTTCCCTACATGGTCTTTCTCTCCATGATCTCCCCTACATGGTCTTTCTCTCCATGATCTCCCCTACATGGTCTTTCTCTCCATGATCTCCCCTACATGGTCTTTCTCTCCATGATCTCCCCTACATGGTCTTTCTCTCCATGATCTCCCCTACATGGTCTTTCTCTCCATGATCTCCCCTACATGGTCTTTTTCTCCATGATCTCCCCTACATGGTCTTTTTCTCCATGATCTCCCCTACATGGTCTTTTTCTCCATGATCTCCCCTACATGGTCTTTTTCTCCATGATCTCCCCTACATGGTCTTTTTCTCCATGATCTCCCCTACATGGTGTTTGTCATTACTGGACGACAAAGACAGACCACGTAGAGGCGTTTGCAAGTCCCCGACTGTACTCACCTGGGTTGGTAGTTAAGTAATGGAGTTGAAATGCAGGGCTATAGGTTCGATCCTCGATACACCATGAACAATTTGTTTCTATCACGATGTTTTGAAATTCCCATCTCATGTTATGCAATTTTGGCACAGGACAAGTTCTAGAAGAGCCAACATCGACCCCTGGCCATCAATAATGTGAAGGACTTGCCTAGTACGGGCCAACAGGCCTGCTGCAGTGTTCCTCCTTTCTTATGTTCTTATGTTTAACACAGAAAACAAAAAAGAGAATAACGGACAGGCATAGTCACAATCAGTGCAAGTTTAAATGCAAGTAGTTATGAGGAATTGTAACCACCAGTTTTAAGAAATAGTACATAACATTTTCGAGAGTAAGTAGTCTGGTAGATTTACTGATCCTGAACACCTCCGACTTATTGCCTTGACCGATCTCTTCTGCAAAACTATGCGACGAGTGTTTAAAAAAAAAGGCTGTAACGTCAAAGAACTTGTTGAATGACATAGTAACGATGGGTGGAAACACAGTCACACTTGAACGCCTAATCCAGGACATGTCAACTTCAAGCCTTCGGTTATACGCACAACTTTGTTACTGTGTTTCAAGGAGGAAACAGCCCTGGCTGGAGGCAGAGAGCCATCACACTTCCAAAGAAGTCCTCGTCCGCTTCCCCAGTTGCCATCACACCAACGCTGAGTCTCCAGGACGAGTGAAAGTGTGAGTGTGGTTGCTAGCACCTCTGAACCTTTATGCCGAACTTTTTACTGTAGATCGACTCAGAGAGTAAAGGCCCTTTAACCCTAAGCTTTGTTATGTCTTTGCTCTGTGTCTTCCATGTTAAGAGTGCAGTCTGGGGTGTCCTACACTAAAAAAATTTAAATCAAGCGTTAATAATTAACTAAATTTATGTGTAAAATCCCTAACGTTAATCTGAGTTCGCGGGAATTTTAAGATATAGTGTAAATTATCAAACAGACAGATCGGTTAAGCTAAAAGTCTGTTAGATTCTTCAAGAGCTGTGACCACAGCTTTCTTCAAGAAGAAACTCGTAACGTCTTCTGTAGCAAAGTCAGTTGACAGACACAGCAATGTCAAGACAACCATCACAGACTGACCAACTTCTTTCCATGACAAAATATCACAAGAAGTAAGACTAACCTTCACTAACTAAACACCCACCACAAACCTTACATTCCATAATAATTACCGCAACTGACCGCTGCCCCGGCCCTCTCATCATACTCCACTTACTAAAATCCGAGGAATAAAGGTCACAATACTGTGCTACTGGCTTCCAAACTTAGAATAAAAGTTGGACAGTGTTTCGGAAGGTCCCAGACCATTATCAAATCTTCAAATGAATATTAAAAGAAGACTGAGAGCGAACCTTTATTTTAGACCACCTATCACAGAGGAGCGAGCTTGATCAAGTGTACAGAACATAAAAGTTACTCTTTATATATACATTTTGTTGCAAAAATACCACGGGGGAAGTTGAATGATAGCTCTAGGCTTTTCATGTTGCAATCAACACATCAGGAGCTTGCAATGTTGCAGAAAGTAGGAGGTCCAAGCAAATACGATCACAGGGAGCGCCTTTGCTCCAGAAAAGGCGCTCCCTGTGATCGTATTTGCTTGGACCTCCTACTCTTTTCTGCAACATTGCAAGCTCCTGATGTGTTGATTGCAACACGAACGGCCTAGAGCTATCATTCAACTCCCCTCATGGCTACTTTGCATCTTGCATCGCTCGTTCGCAATATTTACATAATACATTCTTGTGAAGCGTAGAGGGAAGGAGAGGTGTGCACACCAGCTGTTATTGCTACACCTGAACTCTAGGTAATGTTATGTTAGTCACCTTAATATTCTACTAGTTCATCTCTCACCCATGGTCGCTTACTCACAACTATGTGGAAGTCTCTTTACATCTGCCGTGGCTGCTAAACTAGCAATAACAACAGTGGTGTGAGTAGCATTCTGGGATGATATTACCATGCAAATAAAAACAAAAGTTCAGATATGCTGGAAGTCATACCTCAGGAGGAACTGGAAGTATATAAGTGGAATAAGTAATGTTGAAGCATTCAATGGACTCGCTGCGTCCTGAGCATCAAGATTCCTTCGCGCCTTCCACCGTCTTGGATTTACTTCTCTGTCTGTCCATTAAATTATATAAGGCCACCTTGACAGCAGTGGTCAGTCGTGCTGTGTACAACCCATTAACTCAACAAACACGACTTTGTGGTGGATGTTGTGTAGCACTGTAGTGTCCCTAGCTTAAAGTTCAAGGGAATAACTCTAAAACCTAACTTCACCCCCTCCTCTTTTTCCTCCTCCTCTTTTTCCTCCTCCTCTTTTTCCTCCTCCTCTTTTTCCTCCTCCTCTTTTTCCTCCTCCTCTTTTTCCTCCTCCTCTTTTTCCTCCTCCTCTTTTTCCTCCTCCTCTTCCTCCTCTCTTTCCTCCTCCTTTCCTCCTCTCTTTCCTCCTCCTCTTTCCTCCTTCTCCTTTCACCCCTCCTCCTTTCACCCTCCTCTCCCTTCACCCCTTCTCTCCTTCACCCCTCCTCTCCCTTCACCCCCTCCTCTCCTTCACCTCCTCTCCCTTCACCCTCCTCCTCACTTAAGTGTCTCACGTCATCACCAGCTGTTCTTGAGACCATGTAGAGGAATGTATGATGCAGGTGAGATGAGTATCTCCCTAGTAGTGAGACGAGTATCTCCCTAGTAGTGAGACAGTATCTCCTAGTAGTGAGACGAGTATCTCCTAGTAGTGAGACGAGTATCTCCTAGTAGTGAGACGAGTATCTCCCTAGTAGTGAGACGAGTATCTCCTAGTAGTGAGACGAGTATCTCCCTAGTAGTGAGACGTATCTCCTAGTAGTGAGACGAGTATCTCCTAGTAGTGAGGACGAGTATCTCCTAGTAGTGAGACAGTATCTCCCTAGTAGTGAGACGAGTATCTCCCTAGTAGTGAGACGAGTATCTCCCTAGTAGTGAGACGAGTATCTCCCTAGTAGTGAGACGAGTATCTCCCTAGTAGTGAGACGAGTATCTCCCTAGTAGTGAGACGAGTATCTCCCTAGTAGTGAGACGAGTATCTCCCTAGTAGTGAGACGAGTATCTCCCTAGTAGTGAGACGAGTATCTCCCTAGTAGTGAGACGAGTATCTCCTAGTAGTGGACGAGTATCTCCCTAGTAGTGAGACGAGTATCTCCCTAGTAGTGAGACGAGTATCTCCCTAGTAGTGAGACGAGTATCTCCTTGACAGATGCTACGGCCCTGGTATTCTCACACACAAAGTTCAGAGTAAAAATCTCTTCTATAACCCCCCCAAAAAAATGAAATGCCTCATATTCATGACTTGTAATTACCGTTATTGTACGCTTGTAGATGGCGAACTCTAGCTCCCGGTCCTGCCTATAAGCATTCAATCAAGTAATACGATACAGCTTTCTCTTCAATCCACCATCCCCTGTCTTGATCCAAGGAACTGGAGCTACCCTTCTCTGTCTTCAAACCCGACTATCTCTTTCACAGGACAGACGGAGGTTCGAACCTGCAGCAAGCCAGTGCGTTAACCACTGTACCATGGTGGCTGCCAGTTTCAGCACTGACTCGCTAGGGGATTCGAATCCCGTCCTGAGAGTTGTTGACGATCGTGTCCCCGTTTCCCTTCGGGTTTACTGCTTTCATATATTGTAATTCTAACAATAAATTTAATTATTATATTGAGTTGGGGGAGCGCCAAACCCTTATGTAACAACGTTATTACAGAAATTCACAATAAACACACTCACTACTACTGTTACGTATTTCCAGTTACATCCATAACAACAATTGCAACCACCATTATAAATATTCACGGCAACCACAATCACCACAACTCTTACCTATTCCCAATTACAGATTTAACAACAATTACAACCAACTATCAGAGATCAAGTCACCAGGAGTGAGATGACTTGAGCGTGACCAGGATCTCTGGTGACCTGTTAGTTACCATTTTGTCCTAGGCACATGTCGATTAGACACTAGGCCTGTTGTATGTATGTGTAAGGAAACACTTCGAAATGTTTCGGCCCCGCCGGGAATTGAACCCGGGCCCTCCGTGCGTGAAGCAAGAGCGCTAGCCACCATGCCATCGGGGCTTGACCTGTGATCGACCTCAGGAGACCTCTGAGAGCGAAGACAAGGTCATCTCCCACCAGTGGTCGTCTGCTGACACGGAAGGATCAGTAGCAACCATGACCTTTAATAAGAACATAAGAAGGAACACTGCAGCAGGCCTACTGGCCCATGCGAGGCAAGTCCAAGTCTCCTACCGGCTTAAGTAAATGACCCAACCTAATCAGGTCAGGTCACATTCACTTAGGGAAGGAGCACGGCACAATACACACACGGCACGGCATCAGACCTAGTAGCACAAGCTAGTCAGGTCCAACTCACAACCCCCCCCCCCCACACTAATGTATTTATCTAGCCTATTTTTAAAACTACACAACGTTTTAGCTTCTATGACGGTACTGGTGATCAAACAATAGTCTTCACCTGAATTATTTTCTGCTCTTTTTCCTCCAACTTCTTTTTTTATATATTTTGCTCATAACACGAGAATGCCTCATCCGATTCGCATGAAATTTACAACGCTGGTGTACGGTAACTAGGGCAAGATTCTTGTTGGACTCGTTGCCAGCATCCTGGAATAGCTCTTATTTTTCTCAAGGTGCTCCATCTTCAGACATTTAAACACGACGGAGGAGAATGTAACTCAAGTGTGTTGGAACACATCCCTTAGTTTTATGTGTAAAATAAGTGCTTATTTTTTATTCCAGATGGATGGGTGATGCGTCTTATGTCCAGGACAGTGACCATAAAGTTTGTGTGTAGGATAATTTGTCAACGTACTCAATTAGTTTATTTAACTTGGAAGTAGAATCCGTGCTATGGAGAATGCCTCTTCTGATCGGCTTCAGACTTCTAACCCTGGTGTGTTTACCAAGAAAGCAACGTTCGCAGTGTTACTGGGATCCATGAATCCCAGTCTGTCAATTATATTTAATAGTGATAGCTCCTCTTATAGACCTGAGAACAGTCAGGCTGGTGCAATACAGTCGCAAACAGGCGATCATAATACTGCACAACAAGCCACATAGGAATGGAGCTTTACCTCTAGATCTGTTATAGTCTCGCGCGTCGTCAGGAGCTATGCAATGTTGCAAGACTAACAGCAGATAGGTGGGGAAATCTTTTCTGTGGCAAGACAGAAGCGTATTAACTATGGCTCAGGGACAGTGTACCTGGTCTGCAGTTAATACGTTTCTGGTTTGCCTCAGAAAAGATTTCCTCACCTATCTGCTGCTGGTCTTGCAACATTACATAGCTCCTGACGACTCACGAGACTGTAAAGATCTAGAGGTAAAGATTTCCATTCGTGTGTGGCCTGTGCATTCAGGCTGATATATGTCATCAGGAGGTTGACTCGGTAAGTTTACACGGTATTGGTGAAAAGTCGAAATTTCAATTAAATTAAGAACTTGTAATCGTTGGTTTAGAGCGGGAGTGGGGAACCTTTTTTTTCTGCCAAGGGCCCTTTGGATATTTATAATATCATTCGCGGGCCATACAAAATTATCAACTTAAAACTTAGCCTGTTATATTTGGTCAAACATTTAATTAACTCACGCCTAATATGATGGCTGGAACTGCTTCTCTTTGGTGAGGCGTTGTGATGTTAGCTGGTATTGATGTTGTTGCTACTTGCAATTGCTCTTCCAGGTTTGCGTCGGTCTGGAGCGCAGTCGACTCTTTGCGATGGTAAACTAAAACGTATCTTCATAACTCTACATACTTATTTGGATTTTAGGTTTCGTATAGTTTTCATTATACAATGTAAATCGGTATGGGGAAAGGTTAATATAAATTTATGTTGCTATGAAAAAAATTCCTAGATTTATTGAATTTCGAGTCCCGCCTGCGGTTGCCTTGGCAGGGCCGGACCAAATGAATTCGAGGGCCTTCTGCGGCCCGCGTGCCGTCCCCAACCTTGGTTTAGAGCAATTGCTGGAAAATGACATTTCTGATGGACTTCAAACCTGCAGTGGCAGAGCGATACACTGTGACTCCCTCCACCCAACCCTCACTTCACCCCTCCTTCCTCTCCCGCCTACTTCCCTCCCTCCCTCCCTCACTCCTTCCCGTCTGTCCTTCGTTCCCTCCCTCCCTCCATCTCTCACTGCTTCCCACCCTTCCCTCCATCTCTCACTGCTTCCCACCCTTCCCTCCATTCATCCCACCTTCCCTCCATTCATCCCTCCCGTCCCTGCCCCAGGTCCCTGCCCCAGGTCCCTGCCCCAGGTCCCTGCCCCAGGTCCCTTCCCTGGGTCGTCAACACTTTCCCTTTCTTACATCTTAACCTTCTGAGCGAGGTGTTCCATAATGTATCGTACCTTTCCCTTTCATCTCGACTTCTCAATGAGTTTTGTTCATGCAACAGACCCCGGGGTCACGTGCTTTGTTTGGGCGTGTGTGTGTACTCACCGTGTGTGTGTGTACTCACCGTGTGTGTGTGTACTCACCGTGTGTGTGTGTACTCACCGTGTGTGTGTGTACTCACCGTGTGTGTGTGTACTCACCGTGTGTGTGTGTACTCACCGTGTGTGTGTGTACTCACCGTGTGTGTGTGTACTCACCGTGTGTGTGTGTACTCACCGTGTGTGTGTGAATGTGTACTCACCTAATTGTGGTTGCAGGGATCGAGACTCAGCTCCTGGCCCCGCCTCTTCGCTGTCCGCTACTGGGACTCTGCTCTCCCTGCTCCATGAGCTTTATCATACCTTGTCTTAGAACTATGTATGGTTCCCGCCTCCACTATATCGTTCGCTAGACTATTCCACTTCCTAACTACTCTATGGCTGAAGAAGTGCTTCCTAACATCCCTTTGACTCATCAGCTTCCAGTTGTGTCCCCTTGTTTCTGTGTTCCCTCTGTGGAACATCCTGTGTGTATGTATATTGTGTGTGTGTGGGCAAATTCCATCCACAGTTTCAAGTAGATATGATAAGGCCCAAGAGGCCAGAAGTCAGTGATGCCGATGAAAGTGGTCTAGGAGGCGGGGCCAGGAGCTGAGTCTCGACCCCTACAAACAGAAATCTGCGAGTATAACTTTAGGGGAACACACACACACAGTGAACAACCCGAGAAGTGAATTACAATTTGCCCTAAATCAGAAAAGGCAGGCGAGGACTACAATTTATATAAAACAATTTGAAAGTGGAATCAGTGCCAGGAGAGAGAGGCTGGAGGCCTAGTGTCGGGTGTAGGTGGTGCCACAAGCCAGTAACTGCAAATTTAAACAGAATAAGTGTGACCCAAGCCAGTGAGATAAGAGATAAGGATAGCTGAGTTAGTGAATAATAAGAATCATAAAGTGAGGGGAATAACGATAGATGAGTTAGTGAATAATAGAATAATCATAAAGTGAGGGGAAAGAAAAGAAAAAAATCGAAGGGAAAATATCCAGTATTCTCAGAACTCTGGTATTTTCCTGAAACAAGTGAGGACAACAAGGGTTTAAAATGTTTACCTGATAGCATAGTGCAAACCTAGAGTGGTATTTGAAGCACGGTTAATGTAAATGGAATAAATATAGAGAAGAAACTGAGAGGGTGCCAGGAGTGCCGTCACAACGAGAATCATGCAGCTGCAACAGAGCCAGGATCCAGACGACACCTCTGCCAGACATGACGTACAAATCACCTTTTTGTGGTTGCATGTTGAGTGATTAGCATTTAGTGCTGTATCACTGGTAGCTGGGGGTCACAAACCCTACTCTGGAGAGCTAATATCATACTTAGAGCACTTGACATTTAGTAAGGAAGAAAAACTAGGTAGAATAGTGTGGGTCACCACACATACTACCAGTAAATAAACATACACTAACATAGCTACTAAATAAGGGTAGGAACAGGACAAAGAGGTTTCTAGAACTGACAGAGTAATTTAACGCACACAAAGACAGTGTGTACATACAAAGCGACTCGTACACATATGCATGTACGCAAACAAGCACACACACAGCCTACTAACCATTACCGGTCTAAATAAACAGGAACCACCCTCGCACATACACAACCCCCCCCCATATATATACACTTACACACACAAACACACACAGGGACGGGAAATTCTGTGTCACAAACCTACTGAAGTTCTATGACAGGGTGACAGCAGTAAGACAAGAGAGAGAGGGGTGGGTAGATTGCATTTTCTTGGACTGTAAGAAGGCGTTTGACAGTTCCACACAAGAGATTAGTGCAGACGCTGGAGGACCAGGCAGGGATAACAGGGAAGGCACTCCAATGGATCAGGGAATAACTGTCAGGAAGACAGCAGCGAGTCATGGTACGTGGCGAGGTGTCAGAGTGGGCGCCTGTGGCGAATGGGGTTCCACAGGGGTCAGTCCTAGAACCGGTGCTGTTTCTGGTATTTGTGAACATGACGGAACGAATAGACTCCGAAGTGTCATTATTTGCAGATGATTGAAGTTGATGAGAAGAATTCAATCGAATGAGGATCAGGCAGAACTACAAAGGGACCTGGACAGGCTGCAAGCCTGGTCCAGCAATTGGCTCCTGGAGTTCAACCCCACCAAGTGCAAAGTCATGAAGATTGGGGAAGGGCAAAGAAGACAGCAGACGGAGTACAGTCTAGGGGGCCAGAGACTACAAACCTCACTCAAGGAAAAAGATCTTAGGGTGAGTATAACACCAGGCACATCTCCTGAGGCGCACATCAACCAAATAACTGCTGCAGCATATGGGCGCCTAGCAAACCTAAGAACAGCATTCCGACATCTTAATAAGGAATCGTTCAGGACCCTGTACACTGTACGTTAGGCCCATATTGGAGTATGCAGCACCAGTTTGGAACCCACACCTAGCCAAGCACGTAAAGAAACTAGAGAAAGTGCAAAGGTTTGCAACAAGACTTGTCTCGGAGCTAAGGGGCATGTCGTACGAGGAGAGGTTAAGGGAAATCGACCTGACGACACTGGAGGAAAGGAGAGATAGGGGGGACATGATAACGACATATAAAATACTGAGAGGAATCGATATGGTGGATAGAGACAGGATGTTCCTGAGATGGGACACACCAACAAGGGGTCACAGTTGGAAGTTGAAGACTCAGATGAATCACAGGGATGTTAGGAAGTATTTCTTCAGTCACAGAGTTGTCAGGAAGTGATGTAGTGGAGGCAGGATCCATACATAGCTTTAAGAAGAGGTATGATAAAGCTCATGGAGCGGGAAGAGTGACCTAGTAGGGGCCAGTGAAGAGGCGGAACCAGGAGCTGTGAATCGACCCCTGCAACCACAATTAGGTGAGTACAACTAGGCGAGTACACACGCATACACGCGCGCGCAGTTACGAGTAAGGTTTTTTTGTAAAGCCAGTAGATTATTCCAAGGAGTTCTAGAAGGAATCTCCCTAAGTAATTAACCTGTAATTAAGATTGTTCCAGTGTCTTGTAACAAGACACTGGAACAATGAAATAATAGTGACCATAACTATGGACCTTTCTGTGGAATACCGAATCTTGGCTCAACACAGATTATTACAATCTATTTCTTAGTGTAGTTGTACTCAAAAATAAGTTCTATGTTCTATAGTTAAGGAAATAGACATACTTAGAATGTCTTAAAGACATACACCACAGCGCAAATGACCAAGTCTATTAATAACTCTGTTTTTCCACCAATACACAGACTAAACCAGGAGTCACCAATGACACCGTTTCTTAAAAAAAACTTGAAACTTTACCAGACAACCAGAGGAGAGAGAGATATGTTTACTGTGCTCAGGGCTGGACAAGACTCCCTGAATCCAGGTCCACTAACCTAACATCAGGTGGATCACGTGACTCAGTCAGCAGTGAGGTGGACCCTAAACTAACTAACAGTAGTTGGCATGATGGTTTCCCACCCTCACTACTTTCTTCTCCTCATTTAACAAAAGAAACACATCCTACCTATTTACATAGCTAATAATAATAATAATAATGATAACTGATGAGACAGATAATAATATAAAGCCTAACAACTTCATTTTAGCTATTAATGAAGATATTCGCGATATAATATTAAGTGAGAGTTACATTACACCCTTACAGTAATTATATACAACATTGTGTCCCATACACGGGGCGCAACACGCACGCACGCACGCACGCACACACACACACACACACACACACACACACACACACACACGTCTCCGGAGGCACACATCAACCAGATAACTGCGGCAGCATATGGGCGACTGGCAAACCTAAGCTTAGCGTTCCGTTACCTTAACAAGGAATCGTTCAAGACACTGTACACCGTGTACGTCAGGCCCATACTAGAATATGCAGCACCAGTCTGGAACCCACACCTGGTCAAGCACGTCAAGAAACTAGAGAAAGTGCAAAGGTTTGCGACAAGGTTAGTTCCACAACTCAGGGGTCTGTCCTATGAAGAAAGGTTGAGGGAAATAGGACTAACAACACTGGAGGAAAGAAGGGTCAGAGGAGACATGATAACGACATACAAAATACTGCGGGGAATCGACAAGGGAGACAGTGACAGGATGTTCCAGAGAGGGAACACAGAAACAAGGGGACACAACTGGAAGCTGAAGACTCAGATGAGTCAAAGGGATGTTAGGAAGCATTTCTTCAGCCACAGAGTAGTCAGGAAGTGGAATAGTCTAGAGAAAGATATAGTGGAGGCAGGAACCATACATAGTTTTAAGACGAGGTATGATAAAGCTCATGGAGCAGGGAGAGCAGAGACCCAGTAGCGGACAGCGAAAAGGCGGGGCCAGGAGCTGAGTCTCGACCCCTGCAACCACAATTAGGTGAGTACAATTAGGTGAGTACACGCCCCGATGGCATGGTGGCTAGCGCTCTTGCTTCACGCACGGAGGGCCCGGGTTCTATTTGATTATAATAATCAATTCCCGGCGGGGCCGAAACATTTCGAAGTGTTTCCTCACACACACACACATACAACAGGCCTAGTGTCTAATCGACATGTGCCTAGGACAAAATGTTAACACACACACACACACACACACACACACATACACTTCTACTGTGTACGTTAGGCCCATATTGGAGTATGCAGCACCAGTTTGGAACCCACACCTAGCCAAGCATGTGAAGAAGCTCGAGAAAGTGCAAAGGTTTGCAACAAGACTAGTCCCGGAGCTAAGGGGTATGTCCTACGAGGGGAGGTTAAGGGAAATGGACCTGACGACACTGGAGGACAGGAGAGATAGGGGAGACATGATAACAACATATAAGATACTGAGAGGAATTGACAAAGTGGACAGAGACAGAATGTTCCAGAGATGGGACACAACAACAAGGGGACACAGATGGAAGTTGAAGACTCAGATGAATCACAGAGATGTTAGGAAGTATTTCTTCAGTCACAGAGTTGTCGGGAAGTGGAATAGTTTAGGAAGCGATGTAGTGGAGGCAGGCTCTATACATAGCTTTAAGCAGAGGTATGATAAAGCTTATGGCGCAGGGAGAGTGACCCAGTAGCGGCCAGTGAAGAGGCGGGGCCAGGAGCTTTGACTCGACCCCTGCAACCACAACTAGGTGAGTAGGTGAGTACACACACACACACACACACACACACACACACACACAGTAGCGGCCAGTGAAGAGGCGGGGCCAGGAGCTATGTCTCGACCCCTGCAACCACAACTAGGTGAGTACTAGGTGAGTACACGGGTGAGGTTACTGACAAGGCTTCACGGTGCAGGTGTATCCAAAAATTAGGAAGCAAATTCTTGAGCAACATAGACGCACCTCACATGAGCCGCACCTCACACCAGACGTACCTCACACCAGACGCACCTCACACCAGACGCACCTCACACCAGACGCACCTCACACCACACGTGCCTCACACCAGACGCACCTCACACCACACGTGCCTCACACCAGACGCACCTCACACTACACGTGCCTCACACCAGACGCACCTCACACTACACGTGCCTCACACCAGACGCACCTCACACCAGATGCACCCCACACCAGACGCACCCCACACCAGACGCACCTCACACCAGATGCACCCCACACCAGACGCACCCCACACCAGACGCACCCCACACCAGACGCACCTCACACCAGATGCACCCCACACCAGATGCACCCCACACCAGACGCACCCCACACCAGACGCACCTCACACCAGATGCACCCCACACCAGATGCACCCCACACCAGACGCACCCCACACCAGATGCACCCCACACCAGACGCACCTCACACCAGACGCACCTCACACCAGACGCACCTCACACCAGACGCACCAACACTGACTCCACTCCTACTACTACTACCACCATTACTCCACCACTTTCTCTTGTTCCCGCCCCTCTCGGCTGGCTATATAAACCTCCTTATTTTTTAAAGGGGTGGACCGGTAAGCCAGCGGAAGGTCTCGGTCAGATGACCAAAAGCTCCAACGGCGGGTCATCATCTGACTAAGACCAGCGTCAGGAAACACTTGTCCTGTTTCCTGACGAACCTCACCTAACCTAACCTTCTTTGTGTTAGTGTGACTTTGTAAATGGTCCAAGTCGGACCGAAACGTCGTCGTAAGCTCCTCTCTTCTATGTGCGGGTTATTTGTGTACTGGCTATAACAACACTGGAGTCAAACTAGGAACATCTCGTAACTTACAAGTATCACAACAAACAATTAATGGTGAACTAGAAAGCGAGAACACACGACTCATCACAAGAACTGATCAGAGTTTAGACTGAATCATTAAATCAGAGTAGACAAATAAGGTTAGGAAAGACAATTCATACTGTGGGTGTCCACTCCCAAGTATTACTTTCCCACATTTTCAATATTAAAAAAAAACACTAAAATCGTACAAGTTATTCTATTCCCAGGGGGATAAGCTTATTGAATATATATGGGTTATTAAGACTGTGTGTGGGTTAAGATTGTGTGGGTTAAGACTGTGTGTGGGTTAAGACTGTGTGTGGGTTAAGACTGTGTGTGGGTTAAGACTGTGTGTGGGTTATTATACCCCAGCAATACCTAACTGCAACGCTAGTGAAGCTGATTTTATTTACATATGGTTATCAGGTAACTCTGCTGAGTATTTAATAGTTCATTACTGCTTCTCCAGGATAACCCCAGCTAACCTGTATACGTTAGTGAAGTACAGTATATCTGCATGTATAAATAGTGAAGTACAGTATATCTACATGTATAAATAGTGAAGTACAGTATATCTACATGTATAAATAGTGAAGTACAGTATATCTGCATGTATAAATAGTGAAGTACAGTATATCTACATGTATAAATAGTGAAGTACAGTATATCTACATGTATAAATAGTGAAGTACAGTATATCTACATGTATAAATAGTGAAGTACAGTATATCTACATGTATAAATAGTGAAGTACAGTATATCTACATATATAAATAAGATTTGGCTGATGGGCGAGTAGTTAAATGTAAAAGAGGATAACGTGCGCGTGTGTGTGTTCTCTCTGGTGTTCTCATCACGAGAACAGTGTGTGTTCTCTGGTGTTCTCATCACGAGAACAGTAAGTGTTCTCTCTGGTGTTCTCATCACAAGAACAGTGTGTGTTTTTGTTTGGTGTTCTCGCCACAGCGCCTGTGCACTTGGAGAGGTACGAGGGGGGGGGTTAATTAGGTTTAATCCGAGGAAGAAGGGTAGGTTTAATTCCTTGGATCAAGAGTCCTTCACCTGTGTCCTGAAAGGGTCTTAAGAAGTATGGTATCGCAGCAGTTTGGTCAACCCAGGTCAGCCTAGATCAGCATGGGTTCAGAACACCTCGCTCCTGCCTCTCCCAACTACTAAACTATTATGACATCATGGTCTTGTATACACAGAAAGACAAGCAACATGCAGGTGTGGTGTACACCGACTATGGGGTAATTGCACACCAGATGCTCTCAAGAGGAGTAACTGGAAAAGTGGGCAGATGGATATTTACTGTAACTTCCTAACCAATAGAACCTAAAAAAAAGTAATAGTAAACTGAATCAGAGGAGGCTACAGTGACGAGCTGTTTCCCAAGGCACAGTACTCGCTCCACTTCTCTTTCCTATTCTGCATCATACTTTGCAGACGATACTAGAATCCGTATAAGAGTTGCATCCATAGAAGACACAATGAGTCTCCAAGCTGATGTAAACCAAGTCTTCCAGTGGACAACTGACAACAATATGATGTTCATTGAAGAAATTTTTTCAATGATTACGTTACGGAAATATTGAGAAAATAAAAACAGAATCGGAGTACAAGACAAACTACTCAATAGAGCGTAAGATCTGGGAGTGATAATGTCAGAAGACCACACGTTCAATGAACACAACAATATTGTTATCGCAGCTCCAAAACAAGAGATGCCAAGCCGATAATGATTCCCTTCAAGTCACTCGTTTTCTCAAACCTGGAGAAATCGCAGAGCTGGAAAATACACAGAGAATCTCACAGCTCTTATAAACGTAGTTAAGCACCTAAATTACTGGGAACACTTAAAATTCCTAGAACGTAGGCGAGAAAGATACAGAAATTGCTACTTATGAACGCAAGAGGCTTTGCAGACAGTGCAGGATACCTCCAGTGAAAAGCAGATAAGCGATGAGAAAACAGAGAATTCAGTAAGTGTACAAGGACCACGAATCTTCATCACCCTCTATTCATGCATAAGGACTATTACGAACAAACCCCTGGCTGTCTTCAAGAGAGAATTCGACAGATTCCTCAAATCAGTTTTCGGTCAGCCAGGTTATTGTGCATAAATTGAACTGCGGGCGACGGGCACTAACAACTTTGCTGACACAGCAACCAGGAGGCCTGGTCTAGGACCGGGCCGGGGGGCGCTGACCTCCGAAAACAACTGCAGTAACCTACGGGTAACTACAGGTAACCTCTCTACTGCATCTGCATTATCAAGAGCAAGAGACAAAAGGCAGTTTGTGGAGGAACAAAGCAAGATACAAAAGGCAGTTTGAGTGTGAAAACGTCAGTAGGGTGGGGTCCACACACCTCGGGAGTCACTTGGTAACCTTGTACGACCAACACTACGACCCTACACCACCAACACCACTACCCTACACCACTACCCTACACCACCAACACCACTACCCTACACCACCAACACCACTACCCTACACCACCAACACCACTACCCTACACCACCAACACCACCACCCTACACCACCAACACCACCACCCTACACCACCAACACCACTACCCTACACCACTACCCTACACCACCAACACCACTACCCTACACCACTACCCTACACCACCAACACCACCACCCTACACCACCAACACCACTACCCTACACCACCAACACCACCACCCTACACCACCAACACCACTACCCTACACCACTACCCTACACCACCAACACCACCACCCTACACCACCAACACCACTACCCTACACCACCAACACCACTACCCAACACCACTACCCTACACCACCACCCTACACCACCACACTACACCACTATCCAACACCACCAACACCACTACCCTACACCACCAACACCACTACCCTACACCACCAGCACCACTACCCTATACCACTACCCTACACCACCAACACCACCAACACCACCACCCTACACCACTACCCTACACCACTACCCTACACCACCAACACCACTACCCTATACCACTACCCTACACCACCAACACCACTGCCCTACACCACCAACACCACCCTACACCACTACCCTACACCACTACCCTACACCACCAACACCACTACCCTACACCACCAACACCACTACCCTACACCACTACCCTACACCACCAACACCACCACCCTACACCACTACCCTACACCACTACCCTACACCACTACCCTACACCACTACCCTACACCACTACCCTACACCACAAACACCACTACCCTACACCACCAACACCACCACCCTACACCACTACCCTACACCACTACCCTACACCACTACCCTACACCACCAACACCACCATCCTACACCACTACCCTACACCACTACCCTACACCACCAACACCACCACCCTACACCACTACCCTACACCACTACCCTACACCACCAACACCACCACCCTACACCACTACCCTACACCACGAACACCACCACCCTACACCACTACCCTACACCACCAACACCACCATCCAACACCACTACCCTACACTACCAACACCACTACTCTACACTACCAACACCACTACCCTACAAAACCAACACCACCACCCTACACCACTACCCTACACCACTACCCTACACCACCAACACCACTACCCTACACCACTACCCTACACCACGAACACCACTACCCTACACCACTACCCTACACCACCAACACCACCACCCTACACCACTACCCTACACCACCAACACCACCATCCAACACCACTACCCTACACTACCAACACCACTACTCTACACTACCAACACCACTACCCTACACCACCAACACCACCACCCTACACCACTACCCTACACCACCAACACCACTATCCTACACCACTACCCTACACCACCAACACCACTACTCTACACTACCAACACCACTACCCTACACCACCAACACCACCACCCTACACCACTACCCTACACCACCAACACCACTACCCTACACCACTACCCTACACCACGAACACCACCATCCAACACCACTACCCTACACCACCAACACCACCACCCTACACCACTACCCTACACCACCAACACCACCACCCTACACCACTACCCTACACCACCAACACCACCACCCTACACCACTACCCTACACCACCAACACCACCACCCTACACCACTACCCTACACCACCAACACCACCACCCTACACCACTACTCTACACTACCAACACCACTACCCTACACCACGAACACCACCATCCAACACCACTATCCTACACCACCAACACCACCACCCTACACCACTACCCTACACCACCAACACCACCACCCTACACCACTACCCTACACCACGAACACCACTACCCTACACCACTACCCTACACCACGAACACCACTACCCTACACCACTACCCTACACCACCAACACCACCATCCAACACCACTACCCTACACTACCAACACCACTACTCTACACTACCAACACCACTACCCTACACCACCAACACCACCACCCTACACCACTGCCCTACACCACCAACACCACTACCCTACACCACCAACACCACTACCCTACACCACCAACACCACTACCCTACACCACCAACACCACTACCCTACACCACCAACACCACTACCCTACACCACCAACACCACTACCCTACACCACCAACACCACCATCCTACACCACTACCCTACACCACCAACACCACCACCCTACACCACCAACACCACTACCCTACACCACCAACACCACTACCCTACACCACCAACACCACTACCCTACACTACCAACACCCATCATACACACAAACACCCGGCGCCATGAGTACGCTAAGACAACACAATAAGTGTCAGGGGCCCAAGACTTTTCAACTGCCTCTCAACATACATAAGGGGGATTACCAATAGACTCCTGGCAGTCTTCTAGAAGGCGCTAAACAAGCATCTAAAGTCAGTACCTGACCAGCCGGGTTGTGGCTCCTACATCGGTTTACGTGTGGCTAGCAGTAACAGCCTGGTTATCAGGCCCTTATTCACCACGAGGTCTGGTCATGGACCGGGCCGCGGGGCGTTGACCCCCGAAACTCCCTCCAGGTATACCTGTTGTGCAATACCATTGGCAACATTGTAGGTCATTAAATACCTGTACGATACCGCTGGCAACACTGCAGGTCATTAAATACCTGTTGTACAATACCGCTGGCAACACTGCAGGTCATTAGCTGGATGTCAACAGAAATAAAGTTTACTTTATTTACTCACTTATTTTTCTCTATCTTTTTTTGGAGGCTGTGAATGAGGTGTGACACACGGGGCGGTGTGTGTGTGTGTGTGTGTGTGTGCTCACCTAGTTGTACTCACCTAGTTGTGGTTACAGGGGTCGATTCACAGCTCCTGGCCCCACCTCTTCAGAAACACTGCGGGAGCAAGTGATTCCTCTGGGATGCCGCTGTTCCCTTTCATCCTCAAAAATTTTTTTTTTCCTTTCGTCACATCGCATTTTCTTCCCCGAGGCATAAAATCTCTGTGACTCAGTTCAGTTTTTAGTTTCCATTCATGACCTTTTGTTTACTGACGTCCCTGTGACTCAATTCAGTTTTTAGCTCAGATTAATAACCTTTTGTTCCCTGTCCTCTGCTGTGATACTGTCCTCTGTCTGCCATGTCACGTCCTCTGTCTCGTCACGTCCTCTGTCTCGTCACGTCCTCTGTCTCGTCACGTCCTCTGTCTGCCTCGTCACCAGTCATCAGTGCTCCTCTCTAGTGTTACAGTAGGTCAGT
The DNA here is from genome assembly GCA_009830355.1 of Cherax destructor. NCBI lineage: Eukaryota > Metazoa > Arthropoda > Malacostraca > Decapoda > Parastacidae > Cherax > Cherax destructor. The sequence goes on from WNWK01005337.1 coordinate 102,486, forward strand.
TCTCATAGTGTTCCAGCTCTGGAAATTCCTCTCAACTGCATTACCAGCGTTGTAACATATATCAGGACTATGCACAAAATGCATGCCATATCCACCCTAATACAAAAATAATCATACAGCGATAGATAAATTGCTAAATAATTCACTGAAAGATTTATAATGAGATGTTCTCTCAGAGTTTTACTTTTCATAAGGGGCGTCGCTTAGCCGTGGAGTTCTGATGTAGAGTTTCAACACAGGAGAGTCACTGCTGCTCAACTCTGCGGGGTTTGTTCACCTTTGTGTAAAATACAAATCGTAATTTCTTAATGCTTATGGATGTTGATATTACGGTAAAAATAATCAATTGTAGGATCCAGAATTTCTCCATACGAGGGACTCAGGAGTGGAAATTTATTTGAGAGGGGAAGGGGAAGCCGTGTTATTCTAATTATTTTTATTTGACGTCGCCACTGACAATAATACGTCAAAGACGTACTATTAATTTCTTAAGTGATTTCTCCTAGTTATTAAGCTCTGACTTTGTGATATATATTTATATAGAAACAGGCTCGCACACAAGCGCACGCGTCTGGTCTCTCAGTATATCAACATTCAAAGGCTATACTCAAGATTTATGACCTACACATCTGTGGCACTATCCTGGCCACAAGATACATAGCTTGATGGGCACTGTCCTGGACACAAGATACATAGCTTGATGGGCACTATCCTGGCCACAAGATACATAACTTGATGGGCACTATCCTGGCCACAAGATACATAGCTTGCATTCGTCTAATGACTTGTGAAACAGTCTACATGCCAACATACTTCAAAATAACGTGTGAAACACAACATGCATGTCTACACACTACCTAAGCTGTTCTAAATTTATATTTCCTGTACCTTCTGTTTTCCTTTTTTTCTCTCTCTCTCAGCTGGCTGAGTGCACGCTGTGACCTCAACCTTTAACAAAATGATCACGTCATAATTTCTTTTCACTGAGAATTAACTCAGCCTTAACCTCAGGGTCACTCAATAGCGGGCAAATATGAGCATGCAACTCCACCCGAGGTTATGACCTGACCCCCACGACGATGCTCACTACGGATGACAAGCTGGATCCTCGAGATCAAACGAGTTCTAATTTGATGACGGCATAGGACCGATAATTCAGACGACGTTTCGGTCCAGGACGGACCTAAACATCGTCTAAAGTTCGTTCTCCTGAGTGCGAGTTACTTGTGAATTACTCCAGCCATGGTATTGTGACTTTTGTTCCTCTCTCTCTCTCTCTTTCTTCTTTCAACAAATCGGCCGCTTCCCACCGAGGCAGGGTGCCCCAAAAAGAAAAACAAAAGTTTCTCATTTTAACTTTAGTAATGTATACAGGAGATGGGGTTACTAGCCTCTTGCTCCCGGCATTTTAGTCGCCTCTTACGACACGCATGGCTTACGGAGGAAGAATTCTGTTCCACTTTCCCATGGAGATAAGAGGAAATAAACAAGAACAAGAACTAGTAAGAAAAATAGAAGAAAACCCAGAGGGGTGTGTATATATATGCTTGTACATGCATGTGTAGTGTGACCTAAATGTAAGTAGAAGTAGCAAGACGTACCTGAAATCTTGCATGTTTATGAGACAGAAAAAAGACACCAGCAATCCTACCATCATGTAAAACAATTACAGGCTTTCGTTTTACACTCACTTGGCATGACGGTAGTACCTCCCTGGGTGGTTGCTGTCTACCAACCTACTACCTAGGCTCTCTCTCTCTCTCATAAAATATATATATATATATATATATATATATATATATATATATATATATATATATATATATATATATATATATATATATATATATATATATATATATGTTGTACGTGTATATTAGAACGATGATTAGGGAAGAACAGCCGGAGACCATTGGTAAATGTCATGGCCAAGCCTCGCCGCCGCCGCTGCTGCTGCCTCTACGTCAGTACATAGTGACAGGTGGGCAACCCTAGTGTGTATATCCACACCCACATCTTGTCCCCAGCCTTCATCCTCCCCTTCCAGGACACCCACATCTCCCCCAGGATTCCCACACCTTGTCCACCACCACCACTATCTACCCCAGGACGCCACCATACGTCAAACTTTGTCTCAGTGCCCACGCCTTGCTTCAGCGCACCTCCCTCACCCATGCACTCTCTCAGACATTAATTTCTATGTCCACGCCTCTACTCCCAACCCTCTGCATCACATCTGAAGACGTATGATATATGCGGGTTATACATTTCAGAATTATTTTTTTTTTTACCAAATCGGCTGTCTCCTAGCAAACAGTGGCCCAATAAAAGGAAATATTATGGTGTAAAAATTGATCGCTGCTATTGTTCGCACCTCCCTGTGTAAACATCCACTGTGTTACATTCAAGTACCGACTTATTTTTTTATTGACATACTCGTACACATTGCAGCCTCGTCACGTGATCCTAGGGGAGAAGACAACCTTTACTCTTCAAGATGCTGGCGCACAGTGTGCGCGCATACCTCCGCTTCGTGCGGACACTTTTGTCCACAAGAAGAGGGCACTGTCTGCTATATTGACGGACACCCTTGGTGCCTGTCCCTAACAACAACAACAACAACAACAATAATAATAATAATAATAATAATAATAATAATAATAATAATAATAATAATAATAATCCAGAGGCTAGTAACCCCTTCTCCTCTATAAATTATTCAATTTAAAAAGAAAATCTTTCGTTTTTCTTTTTAGGTCACCCTGCCTCGGTGGGATACGGCCGGTTCGTTGAAAAAAAAAAAATTCTGTAAGTACGTGAAGCAACTAGTACAGACCTAGCTGATATCAATGTTTATACAGAGGATTTCGGGTAACTTAGGTTCAACTTGTCCCCCAGGTGCGACCAGCAACAGTCCTCAGTAACAAGAAGCTCTGTTCACTCTATAGTGCTGACGACCACACTTCATTATGAATGCCCCAAAACTGACCAACGTAAGTGCTTAAGATGTAACAGCGATCACCCAACTCTTGTTGCTAGATGCCCCCATCAGCAACAAGATGTCAACAAGAAAATCTATTCGGAAAAAAAAATCAGTGGAACAACGTACGATAGTATCAGGTCTTCACTCCGACACCGGAAATATTTCAAGTAGCACAGCATTCCACCTTCCCTGCCAGCATTCCATCTTCCCTGCCAGCAGTCCACCTTCCCTGCCAGCATTCCACCTTCCCTGCCAGCATTCCATCTTCCCTGCCAGCAGTCCACCTTCCCTGCCAGCAGTCCACCTTCCCTGCCAGCAGTCCACCTTCCCTGCCAGCAGTCCACTTTCCCTGCCAGCAGCCCACCTTCCCTGCCAGCAGTCCACCTTCCCTGCCAGCAGTCCACCTTCCCTGCCTCTGCTGCTGCCATGGACCCAACGCCCATCTTTTAGGATAGACCCACTAAGGAAATCTTGTCCTGCTTCATTTTTTTCCCATCTACAAAACGCCTCCAACTCGGGAATATTCAACGAAGTCGCCAACGCTATCTTCAAGCTCAACAATTTCCCAGAAATGAAGCTCCCTGAAGTCGATCCTGCTAAAACACTCAAGATCAACCAGCCCTACCCCCCACCTCCCCTGTGCACACATCCCAGAATCAGTTGAGCTCGTGGTCACCTCCGAAGTACTCATCCCTGAAGAAACTCCCACCTCTGCCATCCTCGCTCCTACCACTGACACTTCACTCTCAGAACACCGAACCGTCACGCCTGCCACCTCTGCACCCCCTCTTTCTCATACAATCCGGATGCCATCTCTGCCATCGCAAGTCTTTTCTAGCCGTTTCCCAGGAGTTAAAGGAACTGAAACCATCACCGCTGGATTAAAATAAAAAAATAACAGTGACGGCCACGCCCCTGGCCTTGGCTGAGAAAACCTCTTGCTTCCACATCACTCTCTCTAACAGGAGCTCCTCCATGTATTCCAAGGAATTATACACAAGACTGTGCAACAGCACGGTAGAATTCGCCTGCGGCTTTTCCTACTTCTCAAAGGATATATCAGCAAAGGCGATATCCCCTACGATGTCGCCCTCGAAAGATTCAAGATTGGTTCCTCAACAATGAACCATAAAACGACTCAGGTCAACACTACTACTAGCTGAACTACTTGAGTCCAGCGAATTCGCCTTCCTTCCAGTACCATCGCCAGACAATCTGCTACTCTACTGCACTCTTCTTCCTGCTGCCAACGCCTAACTGCTGGGTTAAACCCTGACCCTTTGTCCACGACTGAAGACACACCTTTTCTGAACTGTTCTTCGCCTGTCCCCACCTCCTCCCTCCCTGCCTTCCTTCCTCCCTCCCTGCCTTCCTTCCTCCCTCCCTGCCTTCCTTCCTCCCTCCCTGCCTTCCTTCCTCCCTCCCTGCCTTCCTTCCTCCCTCCCTGCCTTCCTTCCTCCCTCCCTGCCTTCCTTCCTCCCTCCCTGCCTTCCTTCCTCCCTCCCTGCCTTCCTTCCTCCCTCCCTGCCTTCCTTCCTCCCTCCCTGCCTTCCTTCCTCTTACCTGAGAGTAAAAGTGGACAGGGAATTTTGAGGCGATCAGTTCCTCAGCTTTGATAGATGGGTAGTCCCATCAAGGGTGTGGGACTGGTCATTCTCAAAATTAACTCGTGCCTTGGACTGCGTGAGGGCCAGCAGTAACAGCCTGGTTGATCAGGCCTTGATCTACTAGGAGGCCTAGTCTGAGATCAGGCCTCCGGGGGATGGGGGGTGTTGACCCTCCAAAACGTTTTTAATGTACTCTCTTATGTTGGCTGGCAGATCACCTCGCTCGCTTAACCTGCTTAGATAAGCATCTCTGGATTCATACTTTTGTGGATTTACTATTTTTACAATCTAAACTAGGCGCTAAACCCTTCTGAGGATGTAAAACCGACATATTTAGTTGGAAGCGCTAAGCCCAAAAGCACCTCGGGAAATGGGAGACAATGGGATCCAAGGAAGGGGAGAATGTAGCAGTGTAAATGAAGAAATGAGACAGTTTTGCAACATTTGAGAATCTTCATTGAGGAAACGTTTCGCCAGTCAGTGGCTTCATCAGTCCAATACAGAGAATAACAGAGGAAGACGTTATTCTCAACTCATCGGTTTTTATCGAAACTGTGAATGTTTAATGACAGCTTAAACTATGAGCTCTTCCGTCGCTTTGAAATTCTTTGAATCGATGCGGAAATCGGAAATGCAAGTGAAGCAGCAACCAAAAATGTAAACACTACACTGAGACTGGGCAAGCTGCTCGCTTTTCTCCTGACGGGATAAAATAAGCAACTTTGTCTTAAATGTCTTGATAATTCAATATAACTCGCGTGCAAAGTATTTTTTTTCCTGGATGAGTAAGACTATGTGCAACACGAAGTATCTTTGGTTTTGAGAAGGACATGCCTTGTATGAGTCGGTAGGCCTGCTGCAGTGTTCCTCCATTCTTATGTTCTTGTTTGAATGAAACTTTCCGCCTGTACTTCAGGCTTCATCAGTCTAACTGTTGATATCCTGTCAGACACAGCAACATCTTAGGATCTTGATGCAAGGATTTCTTCAAAATTTGTCTGACCTATAGGCACGACCTACTTCCACTAGTGGTTTTGTCCACTGGTGACTCCGCCTACCACTGCTCCACCACTGGTGACTCCGCTTACCACTGCTCCACCACTGGTGACTCCGCTTACCACTGCTCCACCACTGGTGACTCCGCCTACCACTGCTCCACCACTGGTGACTCCGCTTACCACTGCTCCACCACTGGTGACTCCGCCTACCACTGCTCCACTTCGTCTCATCAGTATATAAACCCTGTCTCCGTGAATGTGTTACACTTTTATCAAGAATGATGGACTCAACACATCGACTGATTACCTTAAACTTCTCATCTTCCACTTTTCTCTGCATTGGACTAAAGAAGCCACTGGCTGGCGAAACGTTTGCAGAATAAGGATACCCAAAAGTTGTACAAGTGTCTCAAGAATAATTTTTTTAGTGGGTTTGGGTTTGAGAAGAACCTGCCTAGTATGGGCCAGTAGGCCTGAAGCAGTGTTCCTCCTATTTTATGTTAATGACTGTGTTTCAAACGTAGCCAGGTCTTGCTGTTACGACGACCCAACTCCCACTCCTGACTAAGACATAATATAAAATCAAAAGGAATTATTTCTTTAATGGAGACGTTACAGATTTTCCTAAATGGGTAAAAAACAGTGGCGGACCGAATAGTATTCCTTGGTGGGGCGGCTATGGCCCGCTGGTATTGTTTTGCCCACCCCTGGTCCGTCACCTATGGGAAGTAGCCCGACTACCTGGAGTCTACCTGGAGAGAATTCCAGGGGTCAACGCCCCCGCGGCCCGGTCTGTGACCAGGCCTCTTGTTGGACCAGAGCCTGATCAACCAGGCTGTTACTGCTGGCCGCACGCAGTCCAACGTACGAACCACAGCCCGGCTGATCAGGTACCGACTTGAGGTGCCTGTCCAGTGCCTGCTTGAAGACAGCCAGGGGCTTGTTGGTAATCCCCCTGATGTATGCTGGGAGGCAGTTGAACAATCTTGGGCCCCTCACACTTATTGTGTTGTCCCTCAACGTGCTAGTGGCACCCCTGCTCTTCATTGGGGGGATGTTACATCACCTGCCGAGTCTTTTGCTTTCGTAGGGAGTGATTTTTGTGTGCAAGTTTGGTACTAAGCCCTCGAGAATTTTCCATGTGTATATAATAATGTATCTCTCCCGCCTGCGTTCTAGGAGTACAGGTTTAGGAACTTCAAGCGTTCCCAGTAGTTGAGGTGGTTTATCGCACTTATGCGTGCGGTGAAGGTTCTCTGTACTACTGTAAAGTGTTTTCGAATATTTCTAAACTTATTTACCGAGACTACGCTTCGTGGCGGTTTTATTATGTGTTCCTTGATATTCCCAGTTCTGTGTTCCTTGATATTTTTTTTTTTTTGTTCTGTGTCCTCGGATATTCCATTCTGTGATTCTATGATATTCCCAGTCTGCTGTTCCTGATATTCCAGTTTGGAACTTCAATTCCCAGTTCTGGGTTTCTTGTATCCAGTTCTGCTGTCGTTGAAGTTCCACTCTGTGTGTTTGATATTCCCAAGTTATGTTCTGAGATATCGCATTTGTGTTCGGTTTTATTATGTGTTCCTTGATATTCCCAGTTCTGTGTTCCTTGATATTCCCAGTTCTGTGTTCCTTGATATTCCCAGTTCTGTGTTCCTTGATATTCCCAGTTCTGTGTTCCTTGATATTCCCAGTTCTGTGCTCCTTGATATTCCCAGTTCTGTGCTCCTTGATATTCCCAGTTCTGTGTTCCTTGATATTCCCAGTTCTGTGTTCCTTGATATTCCCAGTTCTGTGTTCCTTGATATTCCCAGTTCTGTGTTCCTTGATATTCCCAGTTCTGTGTTCCTTGATATTCCTAGTTCTGTGCTCCTTGATATTCCTAGTTCTGTGCTTCTTTATATTCCTAGTTCTGTGCTCCTTGATATTCCTAGTTCTGTGCTCCTTTATATTCCTAGTTCTGTGCTTCTTTATATTCCTAGTTCTGTGCTCCTTGATATTCCTAGTTCTGTGCTTTTTTATATTCCTAGTTCTGTTCTTGATGCTGTGACTAGGCTACCAAGTGTAGCTTGGAACATTGGTATGATTGTAGTGGTGACTAGGCTTCCAGGGAATAGACTTGCAAGTTTAGCCCGGAACATTGGTATGACTGTAGTATGAAGAGGCTTCAATCGATGTGGGTTTAAGTGTTACAATGTAATCTTGAAATATAATGATTTATGCAGCTTACTAGTGATATTTCGTTTCCTCCATATTACTTATTGGTTCAACAAAGACACTACAGCTAATTACATATGAAACTCGACCGGGGGGGAAGCGGTTCAATCCCCGGAAGGCGTATCGAGCCGCCATTGTTTCCCACACATCAATATGATACACATGAAATATAATTATCTTTCTCCACAGGGTGTGTTGGTGCTGGGGTGTGGCAGGGTGTGGTGTGGGGAGATTCTACACTACACTGAGTCCCAACACTCGAGGAGCGAGGAAGGACTCCCTGGTTACAACGTTACAGGGACTTGGAGGTAAGTGTGGCCGTCATATTTGCTGAAGTCCTCGTTGATGTTTGATGTGGCGAGGGCCGTGTAGTATCAAGACCTGGGTTCCTTGATGCAGTAACTTATTGTTAGACTCTTGGGGGATGTGCTGTACCAGTAGGGACCCTCGAGGGTTTCTTTAGAGATGTTTATTTTCACGTCTGTTGTGGTAAACATCTGCTGAGGGACCATTAACTCGGTTCTCGCACTGCAGGTATGATGCTCAATGTTGGTAGATGCACAACTGAATGTTTCCAGATGCGCTACTGAATGCTTCCAAATGTGCTACAGAATGTTGTTAGACACTACTGGATGTAGTTAAATGCGCCACTGAATGTTGGTTGATACGATACTGAATGCATTTCGAGGAAGACTTTGTTTAGAGCCTTCGCGAGAAGAAAAAATAAGTTCCTTGAATGTGACTTAGGATATAATCTCTGTTGCCTGCTCTTTACATGTTACCCAGACAAGAATGGTGCTCAAGATCAATGTTTCTTAAGACTAGTGGTGATAGGAATGGTTCTGATCTCTTTGATATTCCCAGTTCTGTGCTCCTTGATATTCCCAGTTCTGAGCTCCTTGATATTCCCAGTTCTGTGCTCCTTGATATTCCCAGTTCTGTGCTTCTTGATATTCCCTGTTCTGTGCTCCTTGATATTCCTAGTTCTGTGCTCCTTGATATTCCCAGTTCTGTGCTCCTTGATATTCCCAGTTCTGTGCTCCTTGATATTCCCAGTTCTGTGCTCCTTGATATTCCCAGTTCTGTGCTTGATATTCCCAGTTCTGTGCTCCTTGATATTCCCAGTTCTGTGCTCCTTGATATTCCTAGTTCTGTGCTCCTTGATATTCCTAGTTCTGTGCTCCTTGATATTCCTAGTTCTGTACTCCTTGATATTCCTAGTTCTGTACTCCTTGATATTCCTAGTTATGTGCTCCTTGATATTCCTAGTTCTGTACTCCTTGATATTCCTAGTTCTGTGCTCCTTGATATTCCTAGTTTTGTGCTCCTTGATATTCCTAGTTCTGTTCTTGATGCTGCCACCGAAGATTATTCCCAAGATTTCTTGCTTCCTTAACTTTCTAATTTAATTTTACTCATTTGAACTGTTTTGACTTGAAAATAAAGAACAACGATACTAATGGTAATTTTTTTTAGCCCGTCTTACAGAATACAATATTACAGTATGCAATGTGAAACTATCATTTGCAGTTGATTTGCAACAATATAAAAAAACATTCTAGCTATAATTTTTATTTTGCAGCTGGGTGGACAGTTACGGGAAGAGTCACTACATCTGGTACGTTGCTGACACCGGAGGCTTCAGAGCCTTTGGGGACTCTGTGCCCAGTCAGCCTGGAGCTGCCGCCGAGCTCATCCCCATCGGCGTCCCCGTGGTGACGGGCGTCCCACTTTTTACTGGGCAAAGGACGCTAGCCAAGGGTGTCCCAGCATTTCCAGCCGAGAAGAGGACCTTGGGAGAGGGCGTCCCAGGGCGCGGGGCGGGACAGAGAGTGCCTGTAAAGGGCACTGGATCTCACCCACAACAAGGAACCGCCCCCGCTGAGTCTCTCTCGTCAGGTACTCAGCCCAGAGATATATTCTTGCAGAGTCTCACAGAGGAATTTAAAAATAGCATCGGAAACGGTGGTAACTGCAGCTTGTCGACTCCTGGTAGTGATGAACTGAGGGAAAGCGAGAGTGATGTGAGTATTACAGCTGATCATGGGACCACACCTTCTGTTGCTGCTCGGGGCGTTGCACTACCAGTTTTTGCCTCTCAACACACTAGCTCGGAGTTTGTTGCTGGTCAGTCGGAACACGAGGAAGATGACTTGTTGCTGCAGCAGCCGGAGGAACCTGCATCACATAATGCCAAGCCTCTTGCCGCGTCTTCGGAGAACAATGTTATGGCTCCTGTGTTCGACAAATTAACCTCTGGGTTTGGTGATCCTGATGATAGCCCTCAGGAGTCCCGAGATATAAAAAATGCCTTATTAGAAATAATGAATTTGCCACCTGATCAGCCTATTACGGGAACAGATTTCGTACTTGTTAACCGTATTCGGATACCTAACCTGCCCAAACCTCGGGTTGGGTCTCAGCAGCTGGTGCCGCAGCCCGTGAGGGTGAAGGGACGGACACCACCCGTCATCATGGGACTCCATACCTCCGGCAGATCAACTCACCGCCGCCTTCCTCTCGCTGCAAGGTCTCTGGCACCGCTGGGGATCCACCTCCTCAATCTAGTACCATTCCAGGATAGCCGCAAGAACAAACACGCTAACGGGCCGGTGCCTAGACCCGTACGGGTAGTAGGAGAACCAAGCCTCGACAACTTCTACCGTCCTGCCCAACTGGTCTTCACTACTCCTTCTCCCTTCAGACTACCAAGCCCCATACGCGACTACGACTACCAGTATTTCGATTATGACTACGCCGACTACGAATCTGGTTATAAGGGTGGTCGAGAGGGTCCCTTCCGTAAATCTAGAAGTAAATCTCTGGGAGACGGTAGCGAAGAGAATTCCAAAGAGGGCGGTTTTCCAGACAGCGAAGAAAAGGAGGACTGAGCTAAGAGACACTGAGCTGAGTTCAGAAACAGACATTAGTTCCTGACAGCTTTGAGGTGTTCGCGCCTTGAAGTTTGTGTAAGGAAAATGATGGCTTTCGAGAGGCCAAGTAGGAACACATTAGTAGCATGAGGTCTAAACTAAGATGGGTGCTTCCTGGTTAGCAAGTACGGAGGCCAGCGGTGACCTCCAGGGTGCAGAGTAACTGAATCCTTTACTCAGAGGCATTATACACATAGATACTCTTGTTACCAAGTATATCCACCTTAAAAGGTGCACCAGGAGTGCTTGCTCTCTTGATGCACAGAATGCTAAACATATTTCATTTCTTAGTTGTAGATTAAATCTCCCATACTCACGATCATCTCAATATTAACCCACGTATAAAAGAAATCTACAAGGATTAAAATAATCCGTACTTAACATATTCATAAAAGAGTTGGAAAACATCTTCACGTCGACCATTGATGCTGGAGGCTGGTGTGACCAGTCTACTGCAGCTACTTCAGAGTCTTTCCTCCCAACTCTACTGTGAGTTTCCACAATATTTTGTACAGGTAGAAGCGACATTACCAGCAAAAGTGAGCGAAATAGGAATCCAAACAGTGTAGTGAAATGATTAAGTCTCTGTGACTGAATGGAAAACTGTTGTTGACGTCTTGTCGCTGTTCGTGTAAAAAAAAAAAAAGAATAAACAAACGCGTTTTTCAATGCTTCTTTTTGCCTCAACACAAAGTCGCTGCCTGCGTCACGACGCACTTACCGTATTATAGACGTCATAAAATACGTCACTAGTATAGTTATTATTATAATATTTATGGGGAACGCTAAACCTGTAGGAGATATACATTCACATAAGGGGGGAGGGGGATGGGAGGTGACTGATATAAGGGAAGAGTAACTCCAGTTCATTGGGTCAAGAGTCCTTCACTATTAGTATGTAACATTTAGGGGGGGAAGCGCTAGGCCCGCAGGGTTCATATAGCGCTTTGAGGAATAGGAAGCCATCAAGTTCAGTCACAGAAAGGGGAGGACAGGTCCAATTCCTCGGATCAAGAGCCCCTGGCTTGCGTCAAGGAACCATCAACAAGGTCACCATCGCCTTGAGGGGATGTCACTATTATGAAGGTCCCATTATCATACAGTACTCATGTATCATTATCATACAGTACTAATGTATCATCATTATCATACAGTACTCGTGTATCATCATACAGCACTCATGTATCATCATTATCATACAGTACTCGTGTATCATCATTACAATCATCATCACCTTTTTAAATACGTATTTAGGTTATTGTAAAAATGTTTTTTTCCCTCGTGGTTCCATCAAGGTCCACGAGTGAGCTATCATAAGACTGGTCACCTCTCTCTGACGACATCACAGACTGGCCTCAGCATCGACAGACTGGCTCAGCATCGCCAGACTGGCCTCAACATCGACAGACTGGCTCAGCATCGCCAGATCGGCCTCAACATCGACAGACTGGCTCAGCATCGACAGATTGGCCTCAGCATCGACAGACTGGCTCAGCATCGCCAGACCGGCCTCAACATCGACAGACTGGCCTCAGCATCGACAGACTGGCTCAGCATCGCCAGACCGGCCTCAACATCGACAGACTGGCCTCTGCATCGACAGCCTGGCCTCTGCATCGACAGACTGGCTTCAGCATCGACAGACTGGCTTCAGCATCGACAGACTGGCCTCAACATCGACAGACTGGCCTCAGCATCGCCAGCCTGGCCTCAACATCGACAGACTGGCCTCAGCATCGACAGACTGGCCTGTTATTGTTTCCCCGAAAAGGAGGATTTGAGATGGATAAAAAGCCTCGTATGATGAATCAGCAGCTTGTGGTCATAGTGACTCAAGACTGATTATTATTATAATCATGGGGGAGCGCTAAACCCATAGGATTATACAGCGCATGACTGAGCTCAGTTGGTAGACTGGAGCTCCACTCTTCACGCGATGTGTTCAGCGTGTAGGTTGGTTGGTTAATGGGACTTGAAACCTAACGACTACACTAGGGTCATGAAGGTTGCATGTCGCTTGTGCACCACCAGTTAGGAATTCCTTAATATATTGAAGAAGTGATTAATGTACACTCACGTATACACTGAAAGACATACTCTTCACGGTGTATGTATGTATGTATATATTTATATTATATATATATATATATATATATATATATATATATATATATATATATATATATATATATATATATATATATATATATATACTATATATATATATATAATATATATTATATATACATACACACACACACTGTGCGACTGAGTTGAAACTGTGTCAGTGGCTGCTAGCTAAGTCTTAAATCGGCATCATATACAAGAGATCCCCTCAAGGGAAGCACCCTGATGCCGGTGAAGGGATCTTGATCCAAGGAATTGAACCTTTCTTTTCCCTTCCTTGGATCCAGTCTGCATGTCTTCCATTCCTCCAGGTGCTTATCTCAAGACTGATATCTCACAGAAGAGATTATGTCAATGCTGATCTCTTGTAGAAGAGATTATCTCAAGGCTGGTCTGGTGGAAGAGATTATCTCAAGGCTGGTCTGGTGGAAGAGATTATCTCAAGGCTGGTCTGGTTGAAGAGATTATCTCAAGGCTGGTCTGGTAGAAGAGATTATCTCAAGGCTGGTCTGGTGGAAGAGATTATCTCAAAAGTGCAATATTTATTACATTCATGGGGAGCACTAAACTCATAAGGGTAATACAGTAGTGCAATTAGACTGGATTGTTTTTACTTTTACATTGTATTGTTATTATCATTGGAGGGGAGAAGCATTAAACCCATGGAGGTTGCACAGTATAAGGGCATTGGGAGGTAATCAGGTTCAGTCTAAGGAAGGAGAGGATCAGTCCAGTTTCTTGGATCAAAAGCCCCTCACTGGCATCAAGGTCTCTTTCACAGCAGAGAATGTTTTAAGGTTCAATCTTTTAATGTCTGGGAAAGGGTCTCAGAGTAAGCAGTGTAACACTGGTCACTGTTGACCAAGACGTAACTCCTGTACCAGTGACTTGCAAATAGTGTAAAGAACAAAAATGCACAATACCGTAACTGGAACAATACACAAGTAACACACAGGAGAGAGAGGAGCTTACCACGACACTTCGGTCCAACTTGACCATTTACAAAGTAGGACTGAAATGTCGTTGTAAGGTCCTCTCTCCTATGTGAAGGTTATTTGTCTATAATAGTGTAGTAAGATTGGTCTCACAGTAGAGTATTTTGAAATCAGGTCTCTTACAGTAGTCATGAAACTTTTTCCTTCTAGCAGTGTCTTTAAGACTTTTATAATAAAGACTGCCAGTAGACTTGTCATGACCTCCAGCTTAAAACATTAAGAAATAATAAATACATTTTTATAGCAAGTCTGGTTTCTTTCTTTTCCAAAATTGTATTGCAATTAAATAATAGTGTAATCGGTAATATAGTTGTGTGTTAAATGAATAATGCATAACTTAGCTTCAGTAAAATTGTTCATGAATTAAAGTATCAAACTATTTTCATGATTGTTTGAATTACATTCCTTGTGAAGTGTGACAATGATACTCACACTTTGTGAAGTGTGACAATGATGCTCACACTTTGTTAAGTGTGATAACGATACTCACACTTCGTAAAGTGATAATGATGCTCACTTTGTAAAGTGCAGTTTGGCTTCTTTGTATTATGATCATTAGGAAGCACTAAACATGTGTGTACCTCATGGTAAGTGTGTGCCTCAAGATTACAATGGTAAGTTTAACTAGCTTGATGTGTTTTGGTCACTGTGCAATCCAAGAGATGTAGCTTCATTATTATTGCATTCATAGGGAGGGAGCACTAAACCCACAGGGATCATACAGCATCTAGGGGAATGGAGGGCATTCAGGCTCGACTGATGGAATTGGAGGAGAGGATGTATGGACACTAGGTCACCACATGGAGAGGACCATTCAATATGTCTTGCTGTAAGTGTGCTGACATCAGTTCAAGTGACACTTTAAACTGCAACATCCTCACCTCTCCTTCAGGCTGCCTCAACTATACCTCCCACCTCCAGGTCAAAAGTGCCAAACCCAGATGGGTCATTCAGTATTAGTTTTCTATTTAGATGGTAAATTTTTTCTCCTGATATTATTTTAGAAACAACTTGATATTAAAACTCTTGTAAAAGTACATTCTTTATTATACTGCTATATTTACATTTAACATATGAACATTCAACACATACACAGCAAATACCTGTATGGTCTATATATAGATCACATGAATTTTATTCCAAAAAGTGTTCAGGATACAGTAAGTAAATGAAATTTGCAAGAATTACCTTAAGAGAAAAAACGAGAAGCCATATGTGTTATATTAGTTTAAACACAAGTGACAATGCCTCACAGCAAATGCTTTCTGCACCAGATTATCATATTTCATACTAAAATAATGACCAAACATAAAGTTGTAGTGTGAGCATAATATGATGCAAAAAATATAATTCTTTTGAGTACCAATGCCATTATTAAGTTCAGTCTTAGCAATAACAATTGTAAAATGAGAAGCCCTGAAAATAACAAATACAGCATAATTAATATAATAACTGTATATTGTTCAGAAATAACCAAACTATGTAGAATCATATAATAAAAACCACAAAGGAGTACTGATTAGAACTTGAGGAAAGCAACATTACAAACAAAGGGAAAAGTTAAGACAGTTTGGAGAACAAAAAGCACATTCCCGTATGCAAATGGAACAATTCGTTCATCATAATATAAGTACCAGGTAAGACAGCAACTGATAACATTAATGAAAGGCTACAAACAGTTGTCACACATGTTAGCAACACAGGTATGCACCAGAATTACCTTTTGCATTAAATGACTATAGACTTAGAATTTTAATCACAATATTGTCAGGAAATGCTAAACCCTTAAGGGGTCATATAGTACCTGGGAAGTTGATAAGCTTTATACTAGAGAAATAAAAAATTTTCCTTTTGTGTAGCATTGTATAATACACATCTCTCTCACAATTAGTCTAGGGAGGTACAAAGATTAATTTTTTTATTCAAATCTGATACAGCTACGGTTTATAGTAAGGTATAATTCATTTTTATCCATGTGACCCAAACAGAATAAGTGCTTATTTGTAAATATAATCATCATCTGTTCAGTTACACAATTAGGCATCATTCTGCCACCTGACCAATGAAATTCTGTTATGTTCACTTTAAACTACATATATTTGACTAGAACTCAAGCTTCCATGAGTGCTAGTCCATGTAGTCCACCAACCAGTGCTGACAACTCACACCTCATCAACAAATTTCAGTGCAGGTATCATTCTTTATAAACCAATCCTGCGTTATAATATTTTTTCTTAAAGTTTAGTATCTGTCAGAATGACAATTCTGTAATTTAATATCTCAATTTTCCGACAACACTTCTTTATAAGTCTGATATGAGTAAACTTGCCACTACATACCATACTCTCATTATACAGCTGCTACTGTGCAGTTGTGGGTTAAAAGTTCAACACTTGAACAAGTGAGTAAGTACAGCACCATCATCACTCACACACAAATAACTTAACTAACAACAGCTTGTCTACTCATTCCTCACAAAAACTTCATTAAAGATACTCATTACAAAGCTTGCAATAGATGTGGCTAGGTCAAAAACTGTCTTATTGTTCTTAAGCATGAGAAAGAAAAAGTCAAATTCTGAATCTATATTTGTGACTGCATTTCCCTCATGATAATCAATATGTGTGCAGATGTATGTACTCATCTAGTTGTGGTTGCAGGGGTCGAGTCATAGCTCCTGGTATGTTGTGTTGTGCGTGCGTGCGTGTGCGGGTGTTTGCGTGTGTTTGTGTACTCACCTATTTGTGGTCACAAGGGTTGAGTCATAGCTCCTGGCCCCACCTATGTGTATGTGTTTATGTATATGTGACTATGTGTGCGCGTGTGTCAAGTCCCCAAAACCATCTGCCTAAATTCACTCCTATCTAACATGCTCACACATGCCTACTGGATGTCCAAGCCCCTCACACATAAAACCTTCTTTACTTCTCCCTGTATGCCCAGTTGGGTTCATATTTTGTGGCACTATGGTGCTGTCACCTAGTGGCATAGGCCTACCAATCTCAGCCCGCACTACGCTTACCCTGTCTCATTCTGGCAGCCGACGTCACTCAGAGAGTGACGGAACTCCATCACTCTCTCCCGGGCATGGCCCTCAGGGCCTGGGTAACTTAAACACACTGCCTGTGTACCAAGAAGCTAATAAAACTACACGTTGCCTCTGAAGAGTATCATTCATCCCCGCTTGCACCATGGCTTGCTGTAGTGTTTTAGAACCTCAGGTTAAAGTGTTGAAGGAGGAGGTTCTACTTCTTCAGGAAGAAAATAGGAGGCTGAAGCTTCGCCTAGATGGGTTTGGGAGTGAGTGTGAGATGGTTGGAGCTGGTAGGGAGGAAAAAGGATACCAGCAGTGAGTTGGAGAGTGGCAGCCGCTTAAAGTGGCAAGTGGTTCACAATTCAGGAAGAAGGAAGATAAGGAAGGTTAATAGAGAAGATGTGAAGGTAGGAAATCGATTCTCTGTTCTCCAGGATGAGTGTACTTCAGTGGTTAGTGAGGTTAAAGGTACCAATGACTCCCCTGCTAATCAAGATAAGAATATTCTGATTGTGGGAGACTCTCAGGTAAGATATATGGACTGTGCTTTTTGTAACAGAGATAGGAAGGTCAGACAGAGGGTGTGCCTCCCAGGAGCTGGTGTTGGTGACAGTCAGCAGGTTGGATAATATTATATCAGGTAATGGGAACAAGCCCATTATCTGTCTTAGTGCTGGTGGAAATGACATCGGGAAGGGCAGTAGACAGGAGCTGCTGGATAAGTACAGGTCAGCCATAGAAGTAGTCAGGTCTAAGGGAGGGATCCCAATCATATGTAGCATCTTGCCTAGAAGGGGAGTGGGCAATGAATGACTGTCTAGGGCAATTGGTATAAATTGCTGGCTAGACAGGTACTGCAAGGAACTTGCAATCCCATTCATTGATAACTGGGACAAATTCTATGGCAAACGTGATATGTATGCAAGGGATGGGGTTCATCTCTCTGGGGCTGGAGTGGTTGCATTAGCCAATTCGATTGAGGGGGTTATTGATGACTTGTCTAGGAATTTAAACTGATTGATTATAGAGGTATGGGTGTTTGTGGAAAACAATCAGGCTGCAGTACTAGGGTTGAAAACAGCAGATATTACCAGGATACCCCAGGAATAAGTTTAAAAGACAATATTCAAAATAAAGTTGCTAGTAAAGGCAAAGCAATTGTTCAACAAACAAAGAGAGATAGTAGAGGGCAATGAGTGACCAGCTCCCTTAAGATTTACTATACAAATAGTAGGAGTCTAAGAAATAATTTTGGGTGTGATTTATAGGCCCCCAAACCTTGACAGGGAGTGCGGTAGGCTGCTATGGGACGAAATTCATAAGGCGTCTACATATGAAAATGTTATGTTAATGGGAGATTTTAACTTTAGACAAATTGATTGGAACACTGTGACAGGAAATTTTGAGTCTAGTGACTTCCTTGATACAGTTAATGATTGCTTTTTAAAATAGTTTGTGACAGAACCAACTGGAGGAAACAACCTGATTGACTTGGTACTTGCCAACAAAGAATCACTAGTTAATAATCTTGAGGTTAATGATGAGCTTGGGGAAAGTGATCACAAATCACTTAGTTTCAATATATCATGGAATTACCCAGATAACTGCAATCAAGTCTCCATCCCAGACCTCTGCTTGGCCGACTTCATGCGACTGAGAAATTGGGATGACCTGACTATGGGTCAGGTAGGTGGTGTTGGTTGACAATATGACGTGTTTCAGAGCATAGTGCTAGCTGCCCAGACAACTTTTGTTCCGAGTAGGGAAATTAGATCTAACAAAAATGATCCCAAATGGATAAACAATAGATTAAAACATCTCACTGGTCAAAAGAGGCACATATAGGTGTATCAAAAGAGGGGATGGGCAGTTAAGAAATCAATATATGTATTCAATTAGAGAAGAAATAAAAAAAGGAATAAGAAAAGCAAAAAGTCGCAAGGGATTCGAAGGCTAACCCAAAAGGGTTCTTTCAGGTATACAGAAGTAAGATTATGGACAAGATAGGCCCACTTAAGAGTAACTCAGGTCAGATCACAAGCGAAATTCCAGAAATAATAAATTATGTAGAACAGGACGATAATAAACTATACACGTTTGGGATAACTAGTGACATTGTCCTCAGATAAATAGAGAAATTAAAACCTAACAAATTCCCAGGCCCTGATGAACTGTTTGCAAGGGTTTTAAAGGAATGTAAAGAGGAACTTAGCATACCTTTGGCTAATCTTTTCAATTTATCACTACAAACTGGCATAGTGCCAGACAAGTGGAAAATAGCAAAAGTAATACCTATTTACAAGGCAGGTGACAAGTCCTTAGCTTAGAACTATAGACCAATAAGCTTTACCTCCATAGTGGGAAAATTTATGGAATCAATAATTGCCGAGGCAATTCGTAGCCATCTTGAAAGGCATAAATTGATTAATGAATCTCAGCACGGTTTTACATTGGGGCGTTCCTGTCTTACGAATTTACTAACTTTTTTTCACTAAGGTATTTGAGGAGGTAGATCATGGTATTGAATATGATATTGTGTATATGGCTTTCGATAGACTTCCACATCTGAGGCTATTGAGAAAACTTAAGGCACACGGAATAGGAGAATTTTTTTTTTTCCTGGGTAGAGGCATGGTTGACAAATAGGCAGCAGTGTGTTTGCATAAATGGGGAGAAATCAGAATGGGGGCACGTCACAAGCGGTGTTCCACAGGGGTCAGTATTGGGCCCCTTGTTGTTCACAATTTACATAAACATAGATGAGGGAATAAATAGCGACATAAGCAAATTTGCTGATGACACCAAAATAGACCGTCCAACTCATTCTAATGAGGACAATAGAGTACTAAATGATGATTTGAATAGACTGATGCAGTGGTTGGAGAAGTAGCAGATGAAGTTTTAAAATAGACAAATAAAAAATTTTTGTTGGACGGAAAAAAACCATGAAACATATAAACTAAATAATGTAGATCTTAAATTTTTGATTGTGAAAAGGTTTGGGGGTTCTGGTTAAAATTAATTAAAACCCAAAACAACAGTGAATAAGTTTCCAAAAAAAGCTAACAGAATTTTGGCTTCAAAATCAAAAGTATAAATAATAGAAGTCCTTAGATTGTTCTTCAACTCTATACAGTCATCCCGGTTTTATTTAATCCGTTCCGATGGGTCAGTTTAAAAAAATTTGGGGGCCAAAAATATTTTCCCCTTTAAAAAATAATGGAAATTCAAATTTAAACCGTTTCCCGAAACCCAGAAATTTGGGAAA